>JBBPQC010000427.1:0-20267 GCA_038092295.1 Leccinum arenicola
ACCCGTCTCATCTCACCAATGATACCCTGAAGTAGAGACGTTTTGCCCGCCCCCACTGCCCCTACCAAGGCCACGAGCTGACCACGAGGAATAGTCATATCAATACCCTGAAGTTTGAAGACATTGTATTCATCAACTGATGGCGCTGTTGGTACTGGAGTTGGTTTGGACTTTCCGCTCCTGTTGAGTGCTCCCTTCTGATCATTAATGATCTTTGGATCCACGGATTTTGGAGGGCACTCCCAAGTAAAGTCAGTGTTATCTATCCTGACTGCAACATCTAAATTCTTGTTGATTGGCAAGGTCCTGTCCGACGTTTCGGCCTCGAAAACGTCATAAAGACGTTTGCATGCAGTGGCAGCGTCTGCAATGGAACTGAATGACATAGCTACATGGCAGAACAAGTTAGTAGGATTCACAAAAACCAAAAGGTTACACACGAAGGAACATGAGGGGCAACCTGACGAGCTGGAAGAGGGTGAGAGAAGAAAAAATATTTGCGGCGGATAATGAATGGCCAGCCAACGAGTAGGTGACAAACGCGAGCACGCTGGCTAGCACAGGAAGGGAGAACGCAAGCGCATGCTGGGCAGCTCGAAGGACAAGTAAATTTCGTATGTGCCTGGAAGAGAATCTCAGTGTGAGTAGTCAGCGGATAGAAAATATTATCATACCCCATTTCAAGCTGGCGATATTCAGCAACTCGCTTCAAAAAGGGCATCTCCCACGCAAAGAACTTGATCACTCTCATCCCGCTCAGTAACTCCTGGATTGACTTGGAACGCTTGTCTGTCCAGACCATGCTCTTGATCCTCACGCGAAAGAAGCGCTTCATCACCATCATATTCGCCGGCATTACAACGACGAGGAGCGCAAATCCGGCTAGCGCGCTCGGACCGAGGTTGATGAGGAGTAGGATGAGACAGATGGCAAGTTGAATGGGTGCAGCCCAAGACATATGGAAATAACCCATACAGAAGTCGATCCGGGACACGTCGGTAGAGATGTGGTTTACCAATCTGCCATTTGTCATATCTACCCGAGCACGCGGAGACAATGACAACGCTCGAGAGTAGATTGCAGTGATGAGACCTCCCCGCAAGAGAACCCCGCAGGCCATGCTGCGATAGAAGAAATGTTGCGTGCACCACGATGTAATGAACTGTAGAACAAGAAGAGCGAAACAGAGTCCGATACCAGTTCCAACAGGAGGAATGGGTGTACCCGCGATGTGGGCAGCATGCGACTCGGTGGCGAAGCTGATGATTGCCTGCCTCAAAGATGAATACATTGTCTAAGGTCGGAAATGGGAGCTCAAACCTTTACAACGAGTGGGCTGGTGATTTGGGCAGTATCGCCCATGACCTTCAATATGCCAGCGGACCAGAAGAGCCATTTCACGCTGTCATTCATGGCGAGAACAAGACTAGCTCTGCGTTTGCCGTCCTTTTCCCTCCAGGCCTTCTCCCGTTCTGCGCGGACGCCGCGAACTGTCCACCATAGACCTTTGAGGCCAGGACTAACGTCACCTTTTGCCAGTCGTTCGTTATATACCTCCGCCTCTTTGCGCCGGCGTTCAAAGGACGTGAGAATGGCGTTGGCAATCCGGGTTGACGAATGGTCATCCGAGAGTTTGTACAAGTCTGAGGCCTCGAGAGGCCGAGCATAACCCAGTGACAACAAGGGAGTCACCCAAGTAAACCACAAGCGACTAGAAAAACCGGCCGACGCTTCGGGAGTAAGAATTGCGTCATGGATGGAGGCTTTGGGAGGAGGAGGGTCGGGATCCTTTAGAGAGAACAACCTAGAGTATGATTAGTGGGCCGATGGTGGTGCAAAGCAATGATTCGCGAGACCTTTGGAAGTTGGCAATGGCCGGCCTCGAGGGTGCATCCTCGGACTTGCTCACGCCATGCCCGTTTGGCGCATTGGCGGAGTTCAACTCAGATTTGTCTTCTGGACCATCCGACATTGCAGAATAAAGTCAGAGAGCAACGAAGGAGGGGAGAGGGTATTGGTCCGAGGGGGCAAAGCTGAGCCGAATCCCAAATATATACTCAATCCTAGTTCGACTTATGAATATTAATATTGAGAAGCGGCTCACTAGTAGGGCGTGTTGCTTACCATACCGTGACTCGGACAACCCCGAGGGATCTGAGTCTGACTTGCTCGCAGTTACCGCGGACACTGATCAGTACCGGCCTTATCTTTGCCCCCTACGTACCGCGATAAGTGCGAGTCGTTGTCAGATAATTGCGCATCGTGTATCATGTATCTCACTTGAATCCTTCTCGGATGGCGCCGGAGACTCACGGACATGCTTCCATGTGTACAGTACCACGTGGGCAGCAAAACGGTGCCGACGTGCATCCGAAGCCGCAAGAAGTCTCCCACCTTCCGTGCATCCTGAATTGCAACCGATCCGATATCCCGAGCCGGGATCGCACCTCTTGCATCCCTCTGCCGCCTCTGCAACTTGAAGCCGGCCAAGCCTCGGACGGACAGCCGTCAGGGTCACGGTATAGGTAGCCCCATGGGCCATAGGCCTGACGAGAGCTTTCTCAGGCTCGAAACCGCTACCTATCCCGCTCCATCACCTGCCCCCTACTCCGATTACTGTACATCGTCGCCCGAGCCGTGTCGGTGGTACCCCAATGCTCGGAGAGGCCATGGTGCCAGACGGACGAGCAAGCAGATTGGACATCCCGAGCATCCCTCTTCGCACATAGATAAAGGACTGGCCTTCGGCCATAGTCCGGCATTTTGCTTAGTAGTATGATGTCTCCGGTGACTATAAAATCACATAATCTTGTAAACGTATTCCGTCACTAGCGGCCGATGCTGTCGGACTTGCTTACGACTTTTTGCCATAGCCTCTGAACCCGGCGTTTGTTGGATGAACTTGTGCGGTCCTGCGCGCGAAACGATCACTCGACGATCTCGAGTTCAATTCCTCGTGCGAATTAGCTATTGTTTTATGTCTTGTGCCGGACGTCGCCGCACGCTCACTGTCGTCGTCGACATTCTATGCGAACCCGGACGTGCCTTGATCTGCCCGTCTGTCACCGTACGCGTCCAACCTCGTCTCGCGCCAATCCCATCTATAGACGCTCTCAGCCGACAAACCGTCCTCGACTCGGTGCGCGTACGGTGCCCTTGAGGCGCATATTGGTGGGCATGGACGAGCTTCGTGATAGCTTTGTTTGGAGGTAGCTGTCGATAGTGTCCGACTGGAGCTCGGCACGTAACTCGTGCTCCGCCGGGGGCCCAGATTGTGGCATAATCTTTCTCCTGTCAGCTAGATTAGTTTTTAGAATGACTCTGGGTAAGCTTTCGTGTGTCAGGTGCTTGCTTCACGTTGATGCGGCCGCAGCTCGTTTTCAATTCTGCCAATCACATGCTATTCAATGTGCTCGCAACAATAAATAATGAGCTCCCGCGGTGGGGACCATAGTTCATCTGGATGCCGGCCGTCAAGCGTTCAAGAACGACTAAGCAAGGGTAAATATTTGCGATATCTTCACGGTCATCGAGTCCATGTTCGCTGGGGCGGGCGTCGAGGAATCAAAGCGATTGACCCAGATAACTCATCGTGCGCCTGCTGCAGTTTATGTAAACTGGGGCCCGGTGCTCGTGTCCGCGAATAGTACGAGCTGAGTAATTGCTGATATGTTGAACATCGAAAGAATACACTCGCGAACCAAGCCGAGCATCCCAGCCTTGATCCCAGCTGACTTCTTTTCAAATACAATCATCGGTATCAGTAGCAACCTTCGTCCAGTACCATATACAGTTCCGAACAACCTCTCACCCGGTTCTTGCATGAGAAGAAAGTGCCGTTTCAAGAATGAGATACGCAGGACACCGATTGCCCCCCTACTGTATGTAGTGCGATCTGATCTGTATGTATCATGAATCCAAATACAAGACTTCCATATGCGCGTCTGAGGTCACCGATCCCATGGTTATTTGGCCTTCTTTTGTACCCACATCACTGAGGGGCTATGTGACCTTGCAAACAAGGTGACAGAAAGTATGTAATTGAGAGCCTAGCGCATGTACGCCTCTCTCAGCCGGTCCAGCGCCATCTGGAATCAGTATCAGTACGTAGTCTCCGACGACCAATCTACAGATCCTACCTGATAATTTTCCCGGAGAGGCTGGACTTCACACGGAGGGACCTTTTTCCTCTTGACCTTCTGTAGATGATCGTGCTCTTTCAGCATTGCCTTGAAGTATCGGGCCTATAGAGTGTGGTTAATGCCCGTGCCCTCCAATACCGTGTATGGACACCAACCTCCTGTTCTTCTACCAACGTCCATGCATTACCATCCCGTCCAGCTCGTGCAGTCCTCCCAACACGATGAACGTATTTCCTCATATCGACTGGCGCGTCGTAACTTACGACATGAGAGACATGGCTAATGTCGATTCCTCTCGAAATTAGATCAGAACAGACCAGGCTGGCCACGGACCTCGTCAGTTCGTCGTCAAACTGCAAGTGGCACAGAACTTACGCGTCAACCTCCTTTGCTTTAAATTTTTCGAGAATAGTTTTTCGTTCACCCGCAGGGAGGTCACTCGAGTATGCACGAACCGTGATACGAGTAGGTTCCGACGTTCTCAGTTCCTCGAAGCATTGGAGCAACAAGACAAGCCGATTCGTAGATTCTGATGATTTGGTGAAAATCAGAGCATTGCGAACATTGTGGTTGTGCAGAAGGTAGAGCAACACAAGCGGTTTTTGTGACGGTTCGCAAACCATCATACACTCCTAATTTACAGTGTGTGATGAGATGATCATTCAAACAGGCACGAGACTCACCGTCAAGGTGGTTGGCATAGCGAATCGTTCAGACCCGAGGTGTGAAGGGGCTCCATCGAATTCTCCTTCAGTCGGACTCTGGATGACAAAATACTTCGGATCACGCAGACCAAGTGATGCAAGCTTTCCGGGATCTCGCGTGAGTGTTGCAGAGAACAAGAGCTTTTGGCATGAAAATTCTTTTCGTTCGTCAACATCGACTTGATAACGCTCGGAATCCAAGCAAACAGGTGCGAGAGAGTCACAATAGGGTTGGTCAAACGTATCAGACGATGACAATTTGCTTGTCCCAGAAGGTCTCCAATGAATAGCTGCCAATATCTGAACTAGCCAATCTTGGAATGATTGAGAGAGTAAGCGATCAGCTTCGTCGATGACCTGAATACCGTGATAGTCAAACACAGTCGATCACGATGATTGTACTCATACCAAAAAACGAAGGTGTTGCAACGAAAAGTTAGGCGTTCCATTGAGATGATCTATTAATCGACCGGGAGTGCATATCAAGATATCCACCTTGCTAGAACCCCCCGAAAGCCTACAGAGGAAGTCAGGATTGATGGACGTTGCCCCAACGGCAAGGAAAAACCACCTGTGGTCCGTTTCAGAAACTAATTGTGCTTGTTCGTGAGCAAACGAGTGCTGACCTGTTGAGGTGCCAATCTAGAAAACATGATCAGTAGGGTAATGGTCGTGATACGC
The DNA here is from genome assembly GCA_038092295.1 of Leccinum arenicola. Taxonomy (NCBI): domain Eukaryota; kingdom Fungi; phylum Basidiomycota; class Agaricomycetes; order Boletales; family Boletaceae; genus Leccinum; species Leccinum arenicola. Next base: position 5,528 of record JBBPQC010000427.1, read on the forward strand.
CAAGATATAGAGCACTTTTAAGCCACGACCTTTACCAACGGCCTCCAACGTTTCTCTGACCTGCGTGACAAGATCTCGAGTGGGTAGGACAATCAAGGCACGCAGCCTAGTGACTACTCTGCTTGACAAGGCCTGCGATATTATGAACATCAACCACCCCAAATGATATCGGTTACTGAACTTACCTCCAGTATCGGAAGGACATATGCAAGTGTTTTCCCACTCCCCGTTGGCGCAGAAACGCATACATCATGCGGCGGAGAGTACGGTGTATACAGCGATGGGCGGTGATGGATTAGGAAAGGCAAAAGAACGGTCTGCACTGCACAACTTATCATCAGCACTCGTAACTGTGGCCTGTGTAACCAACTGCTGACCAGCAAAAAGTTCGTTAATACCGAGGTCAAGCAACCGCTTCCGTGTCTTCCAACTGAGACCAGTGTTACACTGGTCATGCTCCGCCGTTGAGAGAGGCGTCACAGCTCCAGGGTCGATGACTGTCGCGCGTATGAGAGCCTTGTCGATCCCTTGCATGGCCAGCACGGATTTAGAGGGTGCGTCGGGCACCGTTGGCGAAGGAAATGACGGTAGAGTGCCTATTGGATTTGTGAGAGGTCTTTGCACACCACCAAGTTCTTTGTCCTCCGTGACGGACATTTCTTTGGGGTCGCTAAGATCTGCAGTGAGACCTTGCTCGACCAGTTTTTGCCTTTTCTTGGGGGGCTGAACAGCCCGTTCCATAGCGATCACATTCTCTTCGTTCATCTCATCGTCGTCCACTTGATCTGCAATGGCTTCCAGTGCATCACTATGTCGCTCCTCGTCCTCTTCGGATCCAGAGCCTTCTTGAGGGGCGGCATCCCCAGGATTCCGAGGCGCTGCTGACTTCCGAGCCTTTCTCCGAAGTTTTTTATGTTTTAGGTACCTAGCCTTTGCCTTGGTCTTACCAGTGGTCTTTGGCATTTTAACATTTTGAACCAAGACATAACCACCGGGATGCTTACTTGGGGGGCGCCAGCTTTAGTTGACACCTCTGTCATGATGTGATGCAAAGGAAATTCGTATCCGGCCGAAGGAGTCAAGGTGCGGAAGCAAGTGATAAAGTGACATGCCAAGAAAGGAAGCAAAGTAAAGTCACCGCAGTACCAAGTAGTCTCGTTCACGACAGAAGGTGAATGATATGGAGTCAATGATACTGGGTTGTAGTTTCAGGACTTGGACCTCCTGCATCAGTGGGCTCGTGTTTGGCTCTTGTGACTTTGATTCAAGCGGCTCGGGCTCGTGGGCCAACTGGCATCGACTTTATGTAACGATCGATTGGTTCTAATCAAGCAGAATCATGTTCGCACATGCCGACAGGAGATCAACATACAAAGCCCCACCCACTACGTTTACCGACAAGTTGGTGTCACAGGAGGCTCGACGCGAAAAGGTACACCGATATATACCATGTTTTTCATTCGCCCTGACCAAGATACGCCGCTGTACAGGCCCTAGAAGAACAAAGGCGGGTGAGTGAAGTCACGTTCATCCCATCAGCACATCGATTCCTCATGCATATGGTCGTTTGGTATAGAGAAGGGCTCAGAAATACGATTCGTCCAGACAGCTTGATGCATTCGCGCATCTGAGTCTTGGGGCATCCGACGACGAGGGTGACGAGGACATCGACGAAGAACTTCCTGAAGTACTCAGGGAAGGAATAGGGCATTATGCATCTCTTGCAGGCACATCCGGCGCTCTGACTGCACCCAAGGCAGAGGCAGATGAAGGCACCCATCTGAAGAAAAAGCGTAGCAAAGCCAAACGGAAGCGGTCAAAGAAGTCTACCAAGTGGGCGAACAGGTGCATGTATGCGGAGCTGTTGGAGATGAAGGAGGAACATGGTCTGTGGGACGATCGCTCGAATGATGACGGCCTTCCTTCAGATCTCGAGAGGAGCTGGGTTGCAGTGGCACCCGTACCGACGGGAAAGCGATGTCTGGCAATCACTTACCAGTCGACGTCGGGAGTCATAGGAATATGTGATGGTATTCACTTTCAACTCGAATGACCATGCTGACTCGACCACTCTTCAGCGCCAAATACCACTCTTCGGTCTCGTCTCTTAGGGAAAATGCTACTTCCTCGCTTTCCGTCATCGCTCCCTCCACTAACAGTATTGGACTGCATCCTCGATGTCAACTGGAGAACGAATGGGATTTTACACGTTCTCGACGTTTTAAAGTGGAAAGGTCAGGACATCGCAGATTGCGAAACCCCTTTCAGGTACCCTGCCTCGTTCGCAATGACGATCATTCTCCCATTCATTGAATATGGACAGGTTTTGGTGGCGGGACACTAGACTTGCTGAACTGCCAAAATTTGCACCTCCCTCGACCGTATTCTCGTTCAATGGTTCTACCAACGACGAAGAACCAGATTCACGACCTTCCTCGTACAATTTCCAATATCCAACGACTTTCGTCCCCATTCCTTATCACACAGACACGACACTCTCCGTGCTACATTCCTACATCGTTCCGCTAGCTCGTTCAATACGGGAGATCTCCGTTGATATCCCCACTTCAACTCCGTTCCAATTTCTGCCCACCTCGGAATTAGCCATGTCGATCGATTCATCACCGGTCGAGCATAGCGGACTGACGACAATGCCGGTGCACATCGCATCGGACGGGCTGTTACTCTATGTTTCCCAAGCAAGCTACGAGGAGGGTATAAACCCACTGAGTTGCTGGATACCTATACGACCAGTCGCCGTCCCTGGAGAACTGGACAATGGCTATACAGAACGGGAGAGCAACGGGCCATTGGATCTGTTTCAACGGTACGTTTAGGCGAATATTGTCTAGTCCCATATGTCTGATGCGTCGAAACCCGCCTCGCTGTAGACTCGTTCATCGCCGTTTAGCTAGGATGAAACTCAAACTTCAGGGCTCCACCTCGCATTCCGATGGTATGGTCATGTAGAAATGGCTGACGCGTGGAAATGCTATGATGGATAGATTCTAGGCGTGGGTGGAGGAACGCGTGTAGACCGACTTACCGGAGAATGCAGCATGACAAACGTCCTACTTCACGTGGACAACATTGCGCACCGATGTTGACTCAGGGTACAACCAGGTCCTGTGAACTGTGTTTTGGCTAGGCCTACATGAAAAGAACAACATTGTAGATTATTACACCGACAAACTAGAAATGGGTATTACTCGCAACTGTACGCTACTAGAAACAATAAGTGAAAAAAACTGAAAGATGTCAGCCGTACAAGTACTAATGTTCGTGAAGAGAGAGACCAAACAAACTGAGCCAGTTCAGTCAGCGGAAAGGAGTCTCGTCAAATAATCCACAGCCGCCTGCCGCACAGATGCATCTACAATCGGATTACCCATCAGGTCCATCGCAAGCTGAGCACGCTGTTTGATCCCGGACTCCTTGTTATTCTCCCGATCTGCTTGCTCCCTTTCAAATCGGCGGCGTTCCAGTTCCTGACGTGCCGAGCTCTCTTTTTCTTCTCGTTCTTCACGTCGACGTAGGTAATCGATCTTGAGCTTACTGTGTTGAACTTGTGCTTGGAGTAGTTGGAGACAGGCCGTCATCAAGTTCTGTGGGATGGAGAAATGAATGTGGGATGATTCGGGTGGGGGAGACGCATGCGTTGGTCCCGGAAGCATGGGCCGACTAGGTGAGCCTAATGGCCCTGGTTCCACAGCGAGGTGAGGCAAGCTAGATGAAGGTTGGTGATGCGGGGGCTGAGAGTAAGGCGGTGTACGCGCAGACTGCGGAGGTGGAAGAGGTGGAAGAGGTGGATGATCTGGCATATCCATTGGGTTCTCATCGTCTTCGATTTCATCGCTGATGACTGCGCCTCCCGATGTATTGTGGCGAGTAGAGGGACGAGATATCGCTGGGTCGCCATTCCATCTACCAGAGGCTACCGTTGAGCTGAAGGTCGGTCCACCGGCTGTGACGCACCTGCGGTAAAATAGATTGTACCACCCGCTTCGGTGCCAGTGGTCTATGGTTCTTGCATTCAGATTTCCGACATCACAGCCAGCCTTCCGAGCCAATTGAAGACGACGCTCATATTCTCGCAGTCTGTCCCCTTCTATGATGGCATTGATAGGTCCATTGCCGGACGGTGCGTGGTAGGCCTCGAAGGTATATATCTGCTTGAATAGATTGAAGTTGCGCTCGTAGCAACCCTTGAGGGCCTGATACGTCTTCTTCCCGCCGAAAACTTCCATAGCGCACTACAGTCAACGATGAAGAAAGATAACTATCGTCATGCCACCAATACGTACCTCTCGAAAGCACGAGTTCTTCGTCGAGCGGAGAGAATTCCAATGTTCATCTTCGGTCGGATCCATGAGCCAGGTGAACAACTTGGTCTTCTCGTCGTCCGTCCAATGTTTCGATCCATGGACGGAGTCGCTGTCGAATTCTCCCAGTTCCTCAACTTCCCGCCGTCGTTTTCCCAGTTGGCTGTTCGACATTGCATTGGGGCCGTCGGTGTGGTGCTTGCGTTTCAGTACGTTCATGGACGGACCATCAGAGGTCAGGGGAACGGTAAACTCGTGTATGGGGGAACGTGAAGGACCGGCGACGGGCTGTGGGGGTCGTGCACCACCGCCATTAGGGTCGAGGATAGTGGGTGGCGAGTCGGTGAGCCTGAAAGTACCGTCGTGAAAAGTGGACCGTGCACTGAGGGTGGGGGTAAGATGAGAGCCAAGCGCTTGATTGAGGCTCTGTAACGGACCCATTGATAAGGCTGCTTGCAGAGGCGAAGAGGCGGTTTGTCCTCACCGAAACGTTGGTGACATTAGGGTCACGTTGTAAGTGGCCAAAGGTCAAAGCTGGGTCGCTGCGTGTTGTTAAAGTCGTGTCGGGTGCGATGTGGGACGATACTTACCCATGGGTCTGGGAGTTGTCCATCTCTGCTTACTGAACCACGATGAACCGGACGTGAACCGCTCGCGCAAATTGCTGTGGCTCGTTTGCGGTGCTACCGTGTTTACTTCCAAATTAGTCCAAACAAACAACCCGTGCAGGCGCTCCAGTTCGCATCGTAATAAATCTAGATATCGTAGCACACAGTCGATTAGACGAATCTGTAGGGATACATGTTGTATAACTCAAATCTCATCATCCGGCTCTCCCTCAGCATCCAAGTCCGAGTCATCCTCGATAACCACCTCCGTTCCACCTCCATCCCCGACTGGTGACGTCCCCTCCTCTTCTTCTGAAATCTTGGACAGGGCCATAGAACCATTGACACCTTCAGCCACGCAGACGGTGTCGTCACTCGGAACGCTGTGCCGACTAGTCAACCCCGTCAGGGGAGTTCCCAGGTCTTCGTATTTCACGTCAGCGCATTCCTGCTGTGTCGAGTCATCTCGTACGTCCTCTTGGCGCTCCGATTCCTCTGCTCTAGGTCTGATGCTAGGACTGCGTGTGGGATCCTGATGAACTTCATTCGCGGCGTGATCCCCATTCCCATTGACAACCAAACGTTGATCGACAGGGTCATCATGCCGTTCTGCATCAGCAAGGTCCATGGACGCATGAGGATCCTGAGAAGAGGGCGAATTGAGTCTCCGGCGCTTCCGAGGCGATACTGATTTGGAGGGCGACGTCAGTCTAGATTCGGTCGTAGGTTGCGATACGACAGGAGCCTCGTCAGCCGGCCGAGCTCTGGGAGGGCGGCCACGGCGACGCTTGACTGGCACAGTAGGAGGCACTGCTTCAAGCTCCAGTACGACATTGCTGTTACTGCCAACTGCACCGTCGCCCTTTTCTTCGTGAGCTCTACAGTCACCATCCGGCACGGCCCGGGCAGAAGCAGACCGCGTGGTCATCGCAATGGAGTCGGCACTGGGATTCCTGACCCTCAGGTGCTTCTTCGGCGTGGCTGGGGCGGCCATGAGTAGGTCATCAAAGAGTTGTGCTGCAGTTACTTCTGCTCGATCACGAACAATTCCCCTTTGTTCGCTCTGCTCGTTGGATGAACTTTGGCCGCCAGAACCCGAAGACTTGGCACGATCACCAATGTCCAGGACAGGCGTTTCGCCCTCCACTGGGCTCTGAGATGTGCCGGTCCGGGCGATAGGAGCAAAATCCGGGCCTGCTTCAGTCTGCAGAAGCTCCGCACCCGTTTTGCTGCGAGACAGAACAAACGGTGTCCATTTCAGCTTCTCTGGCCTGAGACACAGATATCCTCTGCCTTCCCAGTTCGTCAACCAACGTTCCACCTTGTCTTGATCCCATGATATCTCGTAGTCTGTGGGAGCGACGAATGGCGTGTTGGACTTGTTTCCTCCCCCTTCTGTTTGCTTCTGCGGACTTGGCCTCTGTAAATGCCTCCGCGCGATACCATTTTTGCGACCACGCGGAAACTTGATAGATTGCCCAGGAGATGGACGAGCGGAGTTCGGGAACGCGGTGTCCACCGTTATCATGTCTTGCTGCACAAGGATCGTAAAAGTGTCCTCGATGGTCATAGAGGTGGCTCTACTGATGTCTAAGATAGTATGCAGTGCATCTAGTGTGAGGGAATCAATTCACGAACAAACGAAGAAGAGGCTGACCTTCGAGGCTGGGTTTCGGGGGGGCTGATCTAAGATACCGCATAAGTGCAAGTGTCCAGTAGTTCTTGTAGCTAAGGGCACCCAGGCCAGAGAGAGGCTTCTCAGGGGAACCCGCGCGGCGCTCTTTCTTGGACAATAGGTAACCTGATGAGCATTTCGTTAACAGCCCAAGATGATCCAGGGACTTTGGACATACTGAAATCGATGAGATAATTTCCCCAGCCCTGTCGTTGTCGTACTGGAAGTGTCATAATACAACTTACGTTGTATTGTTTTGGTGAACATTTTTCCTTGCTAAAGTACCCCACGAAATGAGCCCCAATGTCATCGGTCTCCGTCATAACGTAGAAAAGAAATGGTTCGACATCATAGAAAAGTGATTTGTGGTCGAGAAACATTTTGGATAAAAGGCAAAGGTTTTGGCAGTATATTTTGTTCTTGCGACCGTCCACCTCGAATATAGAAACCGAGCTGTCGCGGTAAATTTCATCACCCGGTGGATGACGGGCTTTACATTTCATCTGAAATTCTTGGTCAACTACAAGGTGTGCTGCACGCATTCATACAAGAGCTCACTCGATGTCGACCAAATGCAAAACGGCTCCGCATATACTTCAAACAAAACTCGCATATCCACAGCCGTCCGTCCGGTATATTTGCGTATTCTTCAGGAAATGGGGCATCGTACCAAGGGTGAATGTCATAGGGCCCAAAACGGATGGTACGTATACGTAACGTCGATTGTCCATCAGCGAAAGTAGGGGTGTTCGGGGTTTTGGAGAAGGCTCCTGGTGTCAGTGGGACAAGAGCCGGCGTTGATGGTGCCGGAGAGACGGGTGGAAATGAAGGAGGTATTGATATTTGATGGAGGGTGGCGGAGCGAAGGGGGCGCGAAGATGGACCGGCTACCGGCGTATCTGGATTCTCAGCAACCGAAGGTAATGGCGGCGCCGGAGTTGGATATAGCTTCTCCTGGAAGAAAAGCATTAATGAACAACACCGGACTATATGACGATCGGTACGCACCTCAGCAGCCTGCCGACTCTTCTCGAACCTTGTCCTATCAAGGTTGTCAATATTCGTCTTCGACGTATCCCTCTCAGCTGGTGGTAAAAGGTCCTCGAAAATATTGTGCTCCACATCGTCCTCGCGTTCTTTGCCCTTACCCTTGGGAGGAAGGCGCAATCGTACGATCAACGGTTGGGCAGGGCTCGACTGCACCTTGGTGCGCATGCGTTTCGCAGGTCGTGGAGTCTGAGTGTCTGTTGTACGCTTAGGGGGTCTTTTCTTCTTGACTGACTGGAGATGGGGCGCCACGGGAGCGCTCACCGTTTCGTCCGAATCCGAATCCGAGTCAGAGGTTTCGTCAGAAGATGCATTGCCGACATGAATATCCTCCCGGTCCGTTCGTATTGGGTCAGTGGTCCGTCCGTTCGCATCAGAATTACCAGAGGGGTAGTGTAGTCCTGCCGGAGGGACAGCATCTTGCTGGGCCAAAATAGAATCAATATCAGGTGGGAGAGCATCAGGTGGCGGGCACATAGGACAGTGCCATTGACCAGGTGGTTCCTTCTCTAGCGGAGGTTGGAGGCAGTCCATGTGCCAACCTTGTGAAAGTGAAGATGTGAACAAACGAGAAGCATAGTGCAGGTTATGTACACACCTCTATCGCAATGATCACAAAACAATATCCTGGCCTATGGAGGTGTCAGTTGATATCACATAAACTGAGATGGAGCCCATACATCGTCCCCCTTTTCTTGGCAAATTTCGCAGATCTTGCATTCCATGCATTTCCAAGCGTATGATCGAACTAGCTGTGCGACCTTGTCAAGTTCCATACAACTTGGATGTCCTGGCAGAGACGATGGTGAAACTTTGCACAAGGCGCATCCAAACGAGACATACCACTCCGGCCACACTCTTCGCAGGAGACCATGAGCTCGGGTTGGCCGTGCTTGTTCTTTGCATCGTTTCCCTGGCAAAACCCGCATTCCTGCTCGCGCCTTGGTTTTCTCCTCCGTCTGTGTGGTTTAGGGAACCGCGGAACCTCGGTCTCGGGGATCGGCAGATAAGCCGCGGGTGGCTGGGGTGCGAACGGATCACCCCGAGGTCCCTGGTCATACTGCAGGGGTTCTTGGGAGTAATGCCTCTGGTAGGGAGGGACAAAATCGTCGTGGAGGACGGTAGGAGGGAGCTGTTGATGATTTGATGAGCATGACCACGCCTGACACTAATTACAACACGCGACGCGTTCATCGCCAAGTGCGAGTAAAGTGTGCAACAGACAAAGCGTACCTGCTGGGCACTGTCTGTTTGTGCATCTGTGGCGCGGGCTGTGGGTGGGTCGATGGGTGGGCCGCCTGCAAGGGCAGGATCAATCGGAATATCGTCTGCGGTGCTGAAGGGGGTCCCGTGTTCGCTGGGTGCGTCACGGTCGAAGAGAGCGTTGGTGGGAAATGGGAGACCACGCATGGTGTGAGCGTGGGAAGACGCGGGGGACGACGAGCTCGCTGGGAGCGGGCACAACTCGTCGACGAGCACAGCGAGGACCACTCTTCCGTGACCGTCCCGCGTGACGAGCAAACAGGGAACCGCCGGTCACGTTTCGGCACCAAAATTTGCGAGGACCTTCCATTTTGGGAGTAGATTCGGGCGAAAAAGAAATTCGACTCCGGGGGGGCGTCGAGCAGCACATGAACACAATTCGAGTGATACCCGTGTTCCAACGAGCTGGTAACGAGCGTGTGGGATCACTTTGAGGGCTGTTATTAAGGGATATTCCGATATTTCTTGTGGTGTGTGGTCCGTGTTCTGAGAGGCAAAACAAGAGACAACAAGCTGAGCACTCGATATCCTGTGTCGCATTCTCAGAGGGAGCCGGACAAGTTGAGCTGGCCTAGCAGCTGGCTTTCAATCTCGTTCCCTCATCCCTCCATCTACTACAAAGGTATGCAGGCAGTCGTGCATCGCCAGCCTCTCCCTCCTCTTCTAGACCAATATCATCTCCCATCGCTCGCTCAGCCTCGCTCCAATCATCCCACCATGATGCCCACACCACCAGTCCTCTCTCGCAAGCGTAAGAGGCCACACCAGTTCACAGTCAGTTACAGCGAAGTACAGGAAGTCGACAGTGAAGGCAGAATTCGCGAAGTAATCGTTATTGAAGACACCCCCCCTCCTTCCACCATATCTCCTGCAACGACCCACACCAACGCCTACTCCGCTTCCTACCAACCCCCTCCATACTCTGCTCCAATCAGGACCAGAGCCCGCGCTGCCGCAGAGGCACAGGCCATGTCCGCTACCACTTCTTCAGCGGTCCTTGTGCCACCTGTGCAAAAGAAGAGGAAGCGGGATCAAGCTGACGAGTCCCGTGGGACCCTCGTCAAGAAGGTCGCTACCGGCCTCCAACAACAGCCCGCCGTGCCCTCCACCAAGTCTTGGGCCAGCGGCAGCGGGCCTGTCACCACAGACGTACGTAACTCTTTGCTTTCCATCCTGTTCGTTAGGAACCGCGCGCTAATTCTTTTTCAGCCTCCCAACGTTCCTTGCGATGATAAGGAAGGTCACTACATTATTGTCCCAGACGACTTAATTTATAATCGTTGTAAGTCACCAGTCCTTTGTATCGCTCTCCCATACCGACCACTTCTCCCTTGCAGATCGTACCGTTCGCCTCCTCGGTCAAGGGACCTTCGGTAAAGTAGTGGAAGCAGTCGACGTCCAAACAAAGAACCGCGTAGCAATCAAGATTATCCGTGCCATCCCCAAGTACCGTGACGCGAGCAAGATCGAGATACGGGTCCTCCAGAAACTCAAGGAACGAGACCCTGCAAACATTCAGTTGGTCTGAATCTTGAGCAGCGATTGCAGAACGCTAACATTGGTCTAGTAAATGTATCCATTTACTCCACTGGTTTGACCACCGAAACCATATATGCCTTGTTTCCGAGTTGCTAGGCATGTGTGTATACGACTTTCTGAAGGAAAACGAATTCGCCCCCTTCCCCCGAAACCACATACAATCTTTTGCCAGGCAATTGCTTGGCAGCGTTGCCTGTAAGTCGTAGCCTGTCTACTTCCGGGTGTAACTTACGCCCCGTGCATTACCTAGTTCTGCATGATCTCCACTTGATTCATACAGATCTCAAACCGGAAAACATATTACTCGTACACAACGAATACAGGCTTGCCGTTGTGCCCGTACCTGGAAAGGCGAGTGGTTGCCCCTCCTTGCACCCAAATTGGATGTAACCGGATTTCCACTCACAGCGTAACGCCCCACCTCGAACGAAACGGATGCTTCAATCCACGGATATTCGCCTCATAGATTTTGGTTCCGCGACCTTCGAGGAAGAGTATCACTCTACAGTCGTTTCGACGCGTCACTATCGAGCGCCGGAAATCATCCTTGGTGGGCTTGCTAGTTTTCGAGGTCTTTTTTGCTTACGTGAGCTCTGGTTCCGCAGGTTTAGGGTGGTCATACCCGTGCGATGCATATTCGCTTGGATGCATTCTTGTCGAATTTTATACCGGCGTCGCCCTTTATCAAACTCACGATAATCTTGAGCACCTAGCCATGATGGAAGCTGTTATGGGAAAGATGCCCGATCGCTTTGTGCGTGCAGGAGCGCGTTCGAAGCCTGAGTTCTTCAAGGAAGGTCCACGGCTCGACTGGCCAAAGCCCAAAGCCTCGCGGCAAAGCAAGAAGGATGTTCGTGCAACCAAACCACTCGTGGTAATTATTCATTCGCGCTTCCTATAACGATCCACCCAATCTTTGTTTGCACGCAGGAGGTTATACCACCCAACGATCAAATCAACAAACATTTTCTGGATCTCGTGCGGCGATTGCTCGCTTTTGATCCAGCTCAACGGATAACTGTGCGGGAAGCCCTGCACCATCCGTATTTTTCTATCAATGTTCCAGATGAACTGTAGCCCAGATTACCACAGGTTATCTATTTCACACTGTAGACCACACCTTTGCGCCGATTACTCTCCACACCACCATCTTCTTCATCCATCTGTCTGCAGCACATCCTCATCCCCTCCTTGGTTGTTATTATGGTGTTCGGTCGTGGTCATGTACAACGCAAATCAGCTCACTCATCGTCTCCTCACTCATGCCTGTTTGATTTTCATTCATCCCATTCACGCGTCTGCCGCTCTGCCTGTCAAGTGCAATAATTGTTCTGTCCACGCCCGTCAAGCAAAATCGTATAGTTACCCAGCAACGCACAGAGCACAAGTTGTCTATTCGTACTGAAACACACTCTTTTTTCACCCCCTTTGGTGCTCTGAAGACAGGCGATCTATGAAATGGTGCAGTGAATCCTGGTAGTGGTGAGGTTATCCGTGTCTCAATCGTGCTTCCCAACTTATGTTGCCTCGCCGAGATAGTAGAATACCAACATTTGCTCAGGCTAGCGAACCCACAGCCGCATGTCCACGATGTTTGATGCACCCATCAAGCATTGAGTACCTCACATGTGTCCGCTCGTGCATGATGAATATCGTTCAATATCGACATGACGGCAGAAGACTTGATATATGTATTAGTACCAACAACGTGGAGACTATGCCATAGCCCAGATATGTGACGAGGGGACAGTCGAGCGATGGCCTCATATCCTAAACACAGGCTGTAGCTTGACAAGGCGCGTCTTCCGCCCTCCTTTGAGCGTTTCTTCAACGAATTATCTCTTCGTTTCGAAGGACTAGCGCCCAACACGTCCCAACATCAGCTCCACATCACACACCTTTCACTCACGTGAATGATGTCCTTGGGTGTCATGCCAATTAGGATCACAAGCCACACCCGTGATACAGACGTTGGACTACCCGCAGAATGATGTACCTTTCAGAAGCCAGCCTGTCTGGAAAGTCAATGCCGAGTACAAACGTCACAATATGATTTACTCTCTCATTTGGCCGCAGGGCGGGGTAGGATGCGATGTCGAGGATGTTGCGCTCTGCGCAAAGGTGAAGGTGTGCTATCAACGTGGTCCATGAACCGCTTTAGAATTGCCGCAGTATCTCGTGGAAACGCCATCGGGAGCAATGGATAACATCTCACTCTTCCGTGAGCTTTTGTGTTCCGCACCCTCCGAGCAATTGATAAAGATAAACCCTATCATTTCGCGCCATCTTGCCCATCCTGGCCTTCGCCGATTGACGCTCTCGCTTACAATATAACCCGTCGTTCGTTCTATTTTAAATGCTGTGGGTCCGCAGTGTGTCTACGGCAGAACAACGGACAGATGGCTCGGCGTTTGCGCTGTTAACGCGTATAGAGGGTTGGTCCTTGTCACTCTAGTTTGTGCTCCTCCTGAGATATGTAAGCATATTTAAAGCAATTCCTTATTCATGATACTGAGGTCCGCAGACAGGAGGAAATTCCCTCGGTAACCTTCTGAAGCCCGCCTTCGCAGACCAGTGCCTAAGTAACACCACAAGCAATGAAACTGTCACCTCGTCCTGCAATCTTTCTTGGCCACGCAAACATCAGGGCCGCGCACTGTTGTACTCCCTTCTGTCCTTCTTGACTGCTGTTCCCATCGAGAATAAGGAACACATGGACAACTTCCCAGGAGGTGTTACGACCGTGCGATGCAGGAGTGAAGGGGATCAAGTGGCGTGATTATTTGAATGGTGGACACCACGGTTGGTTCCGTTGGCCCCGTTGTAATTCCACAAGCTGGCGTCGAATCTATGAGATTACTGACGACGTGCACCTCAGGGAAGCGAGGAAGTGCAACTTGACTCTACCCATGAACTGTTCACTTGGTAGTCTTTGCACGTAGTATAGTTTGCCAATACCCTCAAGCTTGCAAGGTATCAGGATCTCCATAGATGATGGTTGTTATCGTGAACATACACCGTGCTGGGGGCATCAGCCAAAGTCTACGACGACATCGAATGGTGTGAAACTCGTTTGGCAAGACTCTTCCCTGATGATGCATCGCTTAGTTGCCAAGCTCGAGTATGTACGATCTCATCAAGAACATGTTACTAGGACCCCTGGATAGAATGATGACCCCATCTTGAGCCCTCAGACGAAGCCAAAAAAAATAGTTAGTGTAATTATCATATCACAAGTTACCCACCAGAATGTTAATGTGATTCCTGTGATTGACAGCTCTTGCGGTGTTTCGGGGCGGCGGGAACCGTATCATGAGATCAAGGTGTACGACTTGTGCTTCCGTCGGATGGTACTTATGTAGGTGTTCACGTCATCTGGCATTTGCACGGTCCGGGACGCCCTGGCTTCAGGGGATCCGGGATGGGTCAGCATCTCTGACATGACTTACACTTCACGTAGAGTTACATACATCTAGAACTGAACATCTAAACATCGACCCCGACATCCCATTGGATTCTTTGTGCACACTAGTAGTACTGTCATACTTGTATGATGTCAGGCAAATTTACCGGCACCTCGTGTCAGTACTGATCGATGATCGATGATGCAGTGGACCGGCACCGTGAGAACATGAAGTGTCCTCGAGGCGTCTCAAGTGCTAGTCTCGAGCCATTCTGCAGCTGGGAAGGAAACATTTGCTTCCCCGTGTTTACCCGAATTTCCTATAACGGCTCGAGACTACTCAAGTGCACCTTCTAACGGCTCAAACGAGGCACGCCGTCCCCGTACCTCGACACGTCAACCGAAGTGCCACCGGCAGCAACCCGAGCCTAGACAAGTATGTGTTTCGTTGGCTAGCGACGATGTTGGACCTGATAACCAGAGAAGAATTACACTCGTTCCGAAGAGCCCATCAGCACCTAGTACAATATGGGACTATTCATCAACGAGGAGGAACTCGTGCAGAACCTGATGGAACAGATGACGCCGCTGCTGGAGAGCATGCAGAACCTGATAGGACAGTTGAAGCCGCTGCTGGACAGCGTGATCCTTTCCATCATTATATGCACCATCGTGTTTGTTATCCGGCAATTCCGAAAGGACATAAGGGAGGGCAGGTTGCACGTGGAACAAGTGAGACAGCTGCAACGCACGAGCGGAGGGAAGAACGAGTGACCATCTGTGCGATCTAGGAGGGGGTGGCGATCATGTCTTCATGTAACATCCATACAGTTTCTATCATTTTGCATTGTTGTACTCGTCAGATCCATTTGCCAGATATGTT
>JBBPQC010000428.1:0-20250 GCA_038092295.1 Leccinum arenicola
ATCAACATATACAAAAGGTCGACACAGCCACATGTCTGTACAGACTGTACAGGTCTGTGTATCAGGGGGTACTCTGTAGTCTCTATAAAGTGAAAAGGTCGGTTTGCTGATGCAAACCTAGTCCACCTGCGTACTGGCCAGCTTCTGGAGACTTGCGAGTGGGAAATTTGTCTGCTCGCTACTCTAGTGTCAGCAGTCCTTTTATTTTTCACCAATGAAAACCATGGCCTGACGACTTTCTAGGACGGTCCCAATGTGCTCCATGGCCTGTCATTCCACATCCGCTCCGGAGAGTGAATCGGTGTCGGTGCGTACCCTCTCCCCCAGCTCATCACGAGATACCTAAAGACTTTGCAGTCGGTCGCACTGGAAGCGGCAAGGTACTGAATTTTATTCATCCCCTTGACTCGTTCTGCCCGCCAAGACTCACCAACCGTGAAAACAGACCTCGCTCATGCTCTCTCTCCTGCACTGCCTTCCCATCGAAGGCGAGGTGTATTACGATGGTATACTCACCTCGTTCATCGAGCTCGAGGCCCTACGTTCAAGTTTGACCGTCATCCCTCAATCCGTACGACTCGACCTTTTTTATTTGAAATGAACTTACGTTTGATTTTTTGATCCCCCTACCACAGGCTGAACTAGACGGGACGATTCACCAGAACCTCGACCCATTTGATCAATTCGACGATGCGATCCTGAACGACTCCCTCCGAGCCACGGGCCTTTCTGAGCTGCAACAGTCGAGCCACGACGTCACCAACAGGAATGGGTCCAAACTCACGCTCGACACCGCCGTCACGGCCGGAGGATCTAATCTCTCCGTCGGTCAGAGACAGATCTTGGCGCTAGCGCGCGCGATGGTGCGAGAGAGCAAGCGTCCGTCTGGGTCGGTATCGACGGTACTAACACCTGTGGGACTGCCATCCTCCAGACTGGCATTGACTTCACGATCAGCAATGGCGAAGCCTCGTATGATGGTGAGCGGCGTGAATCTTTTTGCGCTCTGGATCAATTGTTCATCGTCCGCTCGTCGAACAGCTTGGTATGAGTGGTACCCCGACTTTGCTTACGACTTCAACGGAATCACCATCAGCTCTGGCGACCAGATCCGGACCACGGTCACCGCTTCCTCGACAACATCTGGCAAGGCTGTTATTGAGAACCTGACCACAGGACAGACCGTCACGCAGGAGCTCTCGTCCTCTTCCTCTCTCTGTGAGCAGGATGCCGAGTGGATCGTCGAGGACTACGAGGAGGGCGGCAGCCTGGTCGCTTTCGCGGACTTTGGCAAGGTCGTGTTCACGAGTGCCACTGCCTCTGGGTCGAGCGGCAGCTATACCCTAGATGGTGCTACGACCATTGACATTCAGCAGAACAATGTGGTGTTGACGTCGGTCACCACCAGCGGAGATACCGTTACCGTCAAGTACGTCTAAATTATTGAGGGGACTGGGTCGGGAGTTCGTTCTCTTTGTTTGGGTAAATTAGGTAGTTGTGGTTTTGTACTAAAGATGAATAGCGATTTATGGTTTCCTGGGACGGATTCGGAGAAGTGCTGAAGACGAAAGGCCATCGAACCACCCTCGGATATTGATATTAGACCCCCAATCTTTCACCAAATCTGCAGATCAAACAAGTCATTTCGCCCTAACTTTTCGGGGGATATCGGTAAAATGGAAAAGGAGACCAACCGCCCTTGCATTGAACTCCGTGTTGTTAGCTGCGAACGTTTTAGCATTGAGTCGGACGATCTCCTTTCGTGCGCGATGTGCAGCGCCACGCCGGCAGATCGCGATCAGCAAGGGCCATATGGCAATTTTGAGGTCGATCATCGATCATCGGTGTCACCATGCACACTTGACACACAACTGTACACACAATCAATGTCCTCCGTGGACAGCCCAAGTATGCAGGCCAACCAGCGGAGATAGACTCGCGCGGAAAAAAGTGTTATGGAACACGAGCAACTCGGTGAATTCGGGAATAATTCTACATACAACAACCGAGCTGCAAATACGACGACAACTACCAACTTACACAATCAATTTGGGAAGGGAAAGGTATAGGTATAATCACAAGCGCTGTACACAAACCAAGAACCAAGAACACTGACACTTTTTTTCGATTTTGGATTTTCCTTCTTTTTTTGTGCTTTTCTGGAACCTTTTACAGTAAATAAAAAATACGACTATAGGAACGAGTCAAACGAGGTCGAAGTCCCGCAAGATGGTTATGCGAGTTTCGCAGCGAGCGACGCCTGCCCAAGATGGAATTGCATGCTACCTGGGTAAGGCCAAGCGTTCGGCCCAGCAGCCTTGAACGTCGGAAGCGGAGATGGGTTCGGCTTTTTCCCGATATACGGATAGTCCTGAGCCACGTGGAGCGGCCAGCCATCGCTCCCTGGAGGAGAGTCTATAGCAAGGTGGAAGATCGGGCTACGTTGAAATGAATGCAGGTTAAATGATCACTCGTCGTCCCAGTGTATCCGTGAAAAAACAACTTACGACAAGGTAGTCTCCGTCATTGCAAGCCTCCACTGAATGCTGGGTGGAGGGATCTTCGAACCATCGCCGGACCACGTCACCTCCAAAGTCAGGTTGGCGGTGTATCCAGGTCGTGTGCCGGTAAAGTGGACACCCGCAAACTGGGTTTGAATGTCAACCATGTCAGGATTTCGCGCGAAAAACGAGCTCTTACTGGGGGTGTTTTATCATCAGTGATGATGCGTTTCTGTGCAACGCATCAGTATTGAGAGGAAGAAATGAATGGAATGGACTTACGCCGAAGACCGTCCCATTGGGGAAAACCTTGTTGTCATCGCACACCAAGCTCCCTAGCAAAGTGATAAATTGTTAATCAGTTTCGCATAACAAAGTCTGCGCAGTTCAGAACGAACATGTGCTTCCGACCGGAATGTTCTCGTTGTCGCACTCGATAATGATAGTCCAGAACGAGCAATAAGAAGAAGTGTCGGGAATACAAAGGCAAGTGCTGCAGGTCCAGGTCCAGGTTGGCTTGTCACCAGCGGCACCAGGCTGGCAGGGCTTCCAGCCGATGTTTCTCCAGCACATCAGCTGGTTGGATGCAACCCACGCCTCTAAATCAGACACTGAAATAGCCTGTGATCAGCACTAGTATAGTACAGTCTGAGTGTCTGAAAATACGAACGGGTTGCATAGTTTTGTATGTGATCGGTTGGCCAACCAGGGAATACTGGGCAGTCTTGACGCTTCTGACGCACCTCCGCAATCAGGCAATAGTGGTTACTGGGCTTGGGTGGATGATTCATCACGAAAGGCTTCTCGAACAAGTAGAAATGGTTGGGATTGGCGACTGAGATGCTTTGGTTGTTGACTGTTCCTTCACTTCCAAGGACTTGCCCTTTGACAGCCTCCTTCAACATCTGCGATGGGTGAAGGACAGTACTTATAGGCAAGGCAAATAGCCTTCCCTGAACGTCAATTCCCGCGAGCGTGCTGTGACCGCGTATGTAAAAGTAATTGTTTGCGTTTCCGACGAGCTCGATTTTGTTGGCAGTCGAATAATCCACAGCCGGGTTCTGTAAAATGGTCGCAAAGTCTCGTCTGGATGGATCAGTACCGATGGGCTGGATGTCTGTAATTCATCGTTGTAAGTAGCGACGTGTGCGCAGAGAAAAAGCAAACTTTACCAGGGGAATAACCGATGGGATTGTGCGGGAACTTGTTGGTGTCATTCAGCGTAGCGCGAGTCCACCAGCCTGTGGCTGGATTCGTAATCGGAATGGATCCGTAGGTTGCTAGTGCCTTAGCATCATTGTCTCCGGCGCCGTCCTGGGACTTCAGCTGCGATGCAGCAGGACTTGCGAACCGAATGTTGCGAGTCGAATGGGGTTCAAATATGACGTTCAGAGCACCCAACAATGGCCCGTTTTTTCCACCCTTGCATACCTTGAGAGAGAGACCAGAGTATGGATCAAAGTGTGGGTTCTCGGCGGGAGCGAATATGTTCAGCATCAAGATTCCGTCATAAGACGGCTCGAGAGTGACCGTGTGTTCTTTGAACAACTCGAAAGGGACACGTTTTACCGCAATCCTTCCGCGGTCGTCGACCAAGGACACTTCCAATCCATGGGGGACCGGAGTACCAGTGTGCCACTATAAAGATTGAAACGCGTCCAGATGTTTGTGTACGTGCACAAAAACAACAAGCATACATACATCGAGGCAGAAAGTGAGCGACACGGGCAACTTCCCAATCAATCGGAGTCGAGTGGTTGCGGAAACCTGCCTCAGAGTAGGGTCTGCTACGATTACCTGGGGTAATGGCGAACAGTTAGATCAAGTCCTCTCCTGGGAACGAGCATTGAATCATTACATTGTAGAAAGCAAATGTCTCGTCCTTGGATAGGAAGTTGACAAAGTCATCTACACCGAAGTCTTTCAGATCCAACGTTTGTGGCCCCTGCCACTGCTGATTTGCATCATGTTCAACCACGTTGGCCACCAAGGAGTATGTGTTTCCCGTCGTGTGGGATGGACGGAACTGGAAAGGTCCATCGCAAGCATCTATCATTTACGAAATTAATAACGCTCACGAACGAAAGGTGCCCAAGATACTTACATGGTCCTTGGTCCTTTCCACCCTGGATCACCACGGGACCAGAAGGGACAGCCGCATCCACATTTTGCCACACGTGGGGCCACAAGATCAGCTCGCTCGGCATGACCCACAAGGAAGCGATGTAGGGCCCGCCAGAGCCATATCCTCGAATGTAGACGTTGTTGACCTCACCCCCGACGATTGGCAAACCCGAGAAACCGCGCAAGCTGGCGGGATCTACGAGCGCGCCTTGGTCATGATCCATCCCGTACCTCGGCAATATGTCGGGGCACTATAGTATCGAATATGTATAACGCGTTAGCTTCATCACTCTGACCATTCGAGCAGAAGCAAGGTATGACATACGAAGGAGAGTGCTTTGGGATATTTTTCAGGATGCTGGAGAGCATCATCGTCGGGATCTTGGAATGCAAATCAGCGCTACTCGAACGATGTGGTGACCCGAGCGGGAACAGACAATTTCTCAGCACGAAATTTGTAGCAGTCGGTTTAGACATGATGTGAGTGCGGGTGAACCAATTGTCAGATGGAAAGATGGGAGAACAAGTGGATGTTTTGCTGATTTGAAGGGGTAAAATTGCATCTGCATTTATATCCAGCTTGAGAATACTATCCCCTATCCAACACAAATGGTAATCGGGAGCCATATACAGGATGGCAAAAAGTGTCTACCTTCAGCTGACCGTAGTTTCGGCAGAATCACGCACTGTTAAATCATTGTGGTTGCGCTTGCTCATGAGCGCATCCAATCGAATTGTTCAAGTTTCTCGTGACGTTTGCAATCGGCAAAGAAAGTGGTGGCACCTTACGTTCTTGGTCTGGTGTGACACTTTCCTGCGTCTCGAAACTGTCAAACAATGTTAATGAGGCACGAGAAGGATGGGTCCGATGTGATGCCCATACCATTCGACTGTCAAGGGCACTCTGGCGATACCCGTAATCCAATGACTATACACCACGGGTGACTCGGAATTGATATGATCTGAAGGACATCCGGTTCGGTTGTATGGTATCTTTCAGGTGTGGGGTGCCACTAGTCATGTCATCATGAGAAGCGCCAGAGGCGCTTACCAAGAATCGGCGGTCGGCGGTAGTGATTAGAAGGGCCCAGAGTTCGACCCCACCGAACAGTGGCTCGAGAGGAGCTCGCCAAGAGTCTGATTTACATAATGCCGTAGAGATGATCATGGTGAGCGCGTATGTGATTTGACCCAAGTGCTCTGGTAGTACTGAGTAGCAGTTACCAATGAATACGAGATGCATATGATCTTTCTTCGCAATAAAAGTAGGTCCGAGTCTCCGTTTTTCCGTCGTGTCAATATGCATCATGAGGATCGAATACACGGCAGAAAAACAAAGGCATGCAGTTGGCGGTGAGGAAAGACTTTGGGGTATGTGTATGCACGTGTCTTGAGCATCGTATTCGCCACTGCGCAGTATGAAGATGCCGTGCAAGGCACTGGATCATATACATAATCGCCGGCGCATCATCATCAGCGCTGTTGAGGGGTTTCATTATGTAAATCTTCAGACGCTGTCCAACTTTTACACACATCTCGGGTCAATCCTTCAGCGGGGTTTTTAGACCAAGTTAGCAGCCCGCTGACCCAGCGTCTTACGTGCTTCCAATTCCGCGAGGGCGGGCCCGGTCAAGCAAGCCCGAAGAATGAAAGCTTTGCGAGGAACATGTGCATGGAACTTGAACGTCACTGAAGGAACAGCAGTCACTCACCAAAGTCGTCAGCACAAGGTTGCAGGCTTTCGTATGAAAGATGTTCGCTCAACGGAGGGCGATAGCGACGCCGTCAGACTCCCCGAAAGACGCTACAACCTCGAAGGGCCATCTGAGCGTCTCGCGCGTACAAAAGGAGAAGGTCTCGTTATAATTTGGAGCCTCGAGAGCCCGGATGTCTTGCTGATGCCTGTGTGCAAGTGAGCGCCTCAAAGATCTGGGCAATCCTCCTCGCCACCTTCGCCATGGCAAAGACCCTCTAAGGAGGAACGTGCTCCAGCAGGCGAAGGACAAGCGGAAACATAGAGTCTGCAAGATTCCCATCGCCGGTTGTGTACTCTGCAAGCTTACAAACAACTATGAAGATGAGATAGCTTCCCAGTGGCCCCGTGGTACACTGGACACTACAAACTCGACGTTGTTGGTGTCATCGAATGGACGATCCATAATTTCTCGCTGATGCCAGCGCGAGGGAAGTGCAATGTCTTGCTCGTGAATGGGAGAACGATGTTCACGGCACCCTCGATCCGGAAGAGCGCGCGCCAGGCCTCCCCCGGAAGGTTGGCGGCACTTGATGCGTGGGGTCCTTAGTCAGGTGACCTGACAAGAAAGCATGAAGAATTAATGTCCATCCACAATTCCGAATGCCACGATTCACCTCGGCGGTGACCTCGCTGGCTCTCAAAACAGATGCCAAGCTAAAAACGTTAAACCAGAAGAATGGTGAATGCTCTGCTCGTAATTGCTCACAAGGTGTCATCCTTGGTCAGCCCAAGCACGCAAGCCCACCAGGGAGATCGACTTGCGTGGAAAAAATGTTATGCGACATCAGTAACTCGGTAAATTGGGGGACGATTCTACATACAACAACCGAGCTGCTAATACAACGACGACGACCAACGTACACAGTCACTTCAGGAAAGGAAAGACACAGGTATAATCACATCTACCGTACACACGAACCAAGAACTGACTTTTTTCGATTTTTCGATTTTCGTTCTTTTTTTTGTGCTTTTCCGGGGTTTTGAAAATAAAATAAAAAAGACGAGAGGAATGAGTCGAACGAGGTCGAAGACGGACAAGATGGTTACGCGGGTTTCTCAACGACTCCACCCACTGTCACCTCTCCAGTATGGAACTGCTTAGCACCCTTGTAAGGCCAAGTGTTCTTCCCAGCGGTCGTGAACGATGGCAGCGGAGCCAAAGTCACCTCATTCCCCATAAACGGATAGTTGGGAGTCACGTAGAGCGGCCAGTTATCGCTCCCTGGAGGAGCGTCTATAGCGATATTCCTGATCGGGCTATGTTGAAATGATCGCAGTCAGTGAATGATCGCTCGTCGTCATGAAAGAACGACTTACGACAAAAGAGTCTCCGTCATCGAGAACCTCCAACGAATGCTGGGTGGAGAGATATTCGAACCATTGCCAGCCCATGTTACCGTCAATGTCAGCTTGGAGCTGTATCCAGCAGGTGCGCCAGTAAAGTGGGCACCCGCACACTGAGTGTGAATGTCACTATGAATGTCGAGAATCTGCGCAAAAAGGATGCTCTTACTGGGGGTGGTGCCGCCGGTGCCTTCGGATCCTTGATGGGGCATGTCTGTGCGACGCATTAGTGTTGAGGGGAAAAAATGAATGCAATGGACCTACGTCGAAGACCGTCTTATTGGGGAAAATCTTGTCGTCCTCACACACCAATTTCCCTGATGGGTTATTGGTCAGTTTCGCAGAACAACAATTGCGGATTTCAGAACGAACATGTGCTTCCGTCCGGAATGACCTTGTTGTCGCACTCGACAGTGATACACCAGAACAAGCATTCAAAGGCAACTTCGGGAATACAAAGCTGAGACGTGCAAGTCCAGGACCAGGTCGGCGTGTCACCAGGCTTGCAGGGCTCCCAGTTGATGTTTCTCCAGCACATCAACGGGTTGGCCAAAACCCACGCTATGAAATCGGCCGCTGAATGATTCTATGTGTTAGTAACACTACACCGGTAGAGTGTCTGAGAATACGAACTGGTTGTGTAATTTTGTATATCATCGGTTGGCCAACCAGGCCATACTGGGCAGTCATGACGCTTCTGACGCACCTCCCCGATCAAGCAGTAGTGGTTATTGCTATCACCGGGTGGATGATCGAACATGAATGGCTTTTCGAACACGTAAAACTTGTTGGCATTTTCGACTGAGATGCTCTGGTAGTTGACTGTTCCCTGACTTCCAAGGACCTGCGCTTGAAGACCCTCCGTCAACATCAGGATTGGGTGATTGAGAGGATTTGCAGACAAGGCCCATAGTCTTCCCTGAACGTCAATGCCCCCGATCGTGCTGTGACCGCGCAAGTATACGTAATTGGTCGCGTTTCCAACGAGCTCGATATTGTTGGCGGTTGAATAGTCCTCGGCTGGGTTCAGCATGAGCGGCAAAAAGTCTTGTTTCCTTAGGTCGGTACCGATGGCCTGGATGTCTGTAAGTTGTCGCTGTAAGCAGCGACGCGTGCCCTAAAGAAAAGAAAAATCTACCAGGGGAATAGCCGTAGGGAGTGTGCGGGAACTTGTTAGTGTCTGCCGCCACAGCTCGAGTCCACCAGCCTGTGGCTGGATTCGTGACCGGAATATTCCCTACCGATGGCTTAGGATCATCGTCTGTGGAATTCAGCTGCAATGCAGCAGGACTTGCAAACCGAATGTTACGAGTCCCTTGGGATTCAAAAACGATGTTCAGAGCACCCAACAATGGCCCCTCTCTGAGTAATTCATTCTTTGATACCTGGAGAGAGAGCGCAGAGTATGGAGGGATGTGTGAGTTCTCCGCAGGAACGAATATGTTCAGCATCAAGATTCCGTCATAAGACGACGGGAGAGTAACCGATTGTTTTCTGAAGGACTCGAAAGGGCCACGTGGTACCGCGATCCTTCCGCGGTCGTCGACCAAGGACACCTCCAATCCACGGGGTGGAGTACCAGTGTGCCACTATTAAAAAAACGCGTCCAGATGTTTGTATAATAAGTGCACAAAAACAACAAGCATACGTACTTTGAGGGAGAAAGTGAGTCCCACGAGCGAGTTGCCAATCATGCGGAGTCGAGTGGTTGCGACAATGTGCTTCATAGTAGGGTCTGCTACAATTACCTGGGATACAGGGAACAGTCAGATCATGTCCTCGCCGGGAACGAGCACTGAATCTTTACATTGTAAAAAGAAAATGATTTGTCCTTGGATAGGAGGTCGACGAAGTCATCCACACCATAGTGCTGGAGATCGAACGTTTGTGGCCCCACCTCCTGATTCGTGTCATGTTTAACGACGTGAGCCACCAAGGAGTGTGCGTTTCCCGTCGTGTGGTTTGTACGGAAATGAAGAGGTCCGTCGGCAGCATCTATCGTTTACCAAATTAATAACGCTCATGAATGAGAGGTGCCTCGGCGAGACACATACATGCACCAGGGACGGTTCCGCACTGGATCGCCACGGGACCAGAAGAGACAGGCTTCACGTTCTGCCACACGTGGGGCCACAAGATCAGCTCGCTTGGTATGACCTTCAAGGAAGCGATGTAGGGCCCGCCAGAGCCATATCCTCGAATGTAGACGTTGTTGACATCACCCCCGATGATGGGCAAGCCCGCGAAACCGCGCATGCTGTTGGGATCTACGAGCATGGTTTGGTCGAAAGTCAACCCGTACGCCGGGACTATGTCAGGGCACTATATTGAACATGCATAACGCGTTAGCTTCCCCACACTGGCCATTGAAGTTGAAGCAAGGGATGACATACGAATGTCAGCGCTTTGGGATATTTTTCAGGATGGTGGAGAGCATCATCGTCGGGATCTTGGAATGAAAATCAGCGCTACTCGGACACTGTGATGACCTGAGCGGGGACAAACAATTTCTCAGCACGAATGTATCAGTCGGCGGTTTGAACATGATGTGAGTCCTTGGTAGAGAGATAGAAGAGCAAGTCAATGGTTTGCTGATGAATGAGGAAAATTGCAACTGCCTTTATACCCAGCCTGGGGATACTCCCTATCCAACCAATCTGGGAATCGGGAGCCATACATAGGAGATGGAGGAGAGTGTCCATCGTCAGCTGACTGTAGTTTCGGCAAAATGACGAACCGGGAGATCATTCACATCAGATTTGACTGGAAGGGTGGTTGCGTTTGTTCGTGGGCGCATCCAATCAAAGTGTTCAGGATGGCAGGATCATTGCTGCATGAGCATCCCAAGATGTCGTGACATTTACAATCACCAAAAAAAATGGTGGCGCCTGATCCGGCGTGACGCCTTCTTAGTCCCCGACTCCCACGTAGTGCCAGGGGAGGATCCTATCATCTTGTTCTGGTAAGAGCCCACCATCGACCGTTGTAAGCGGTGACCCACATTAAGATTACCAGCGCTATTCTATCTTCGGCGCAATGCGAGTCTGTTTGTGTGATATTGATATTGAGATCTTGAACTTACATCGCTTCCCACAAGTATTCATATCTCCTTGAAATTGATGATTTGGACCGGTCATTGCCCGGTTTGTCACCTTGCTGGCAAGGTCTTCTCCATGTGTGCAGATAGATTCATAGATATCAGGAGGATGGTCATGCGAACTTGGGGTTCCCTCGAATCTGGAAGGCGACCCAAAGATGCCCTCAGCGAAGCCTTCCAGGCTCCTAGTAATACCCAACCGCTATGGACAGTAAGCAAGTTCACTCTGCTGACGGTAACCAGTGACTGAGTACACGCCGGTCCTGCCAGTACTTATCTCTGCGAGGCGAACGCGAGTGGCCCCGGGACCTCGAACTCACCCAGAGTTAATTTCAATGTCCGACAGGTAGGACGTAGTAGATACTCAATAGACGGCCTGCGAGCATGATCTCGGTGCAGATAATCTCGGTGTGGATCATCTCGGTGTGAAGATATCGGTGTGGTGAAGATCTCGGTGTGAAGGCAGATTCTATTTCTTGGTGTACGATTCTCGGTGTAGGTGCACGTCCAATAAAAAGGTTGGTATTATAGCAGTGTAAGCAGTATACAAAACTAGTCTACTACAAAACGCGCACACGAACATAGCCGAATGCGAATGTGTGCAAGCCTGAGCAAGGAGATGGACGCATACATCCTCCTCCTCATCGCGTCGTGACTCGTTGTTGTCGTTGTCGTTGCAATGCCCCCGTGTCGCTGTTCGTCACGGTGTTGTCGTCGTCGTCGTATTGTCACCGTTGCAACAGCAACGCTGCCGTGTCGCCGTCGTGTCGTCGTCGCGGTGCGCGGTGCATTGCCATCGCGTCGTTTGTCGACGTGTCGATGTTGCGCGAGGGAGGGGTATGGACGGTGAGGATGGTGAGGACGAGCACGAGGTGTACTCACAAGTCGTCACTGGTCAGCCTCGTCTCGTCGTTGGTTCGTGGCATGCCGTCGCGCCATTCGTCGTGTCGCGGTGCCGCGTCACGTCGTTGCGTTGCGCTGGCGAGGGAGGAGGGTGAGGGCGGGGATGTCCCGTGTCAAGTCGTCGCGTTGAACCCGTCGCTGGTGGTACTGGTGTGATGCACCGTGCACGCTGTCGTGGTCCGACAGCGCCGTCATTACATGGAAGGAGAGGGAGTTGTGGTGTGGCGGGGGTAAGGTCGTCGTTTGTGTCGTCGTCAAGAATCTGTTGGGTAGAGTAGATTAGCAATTAAAAGGAAAACACGCCACGGACTTACGGATGAGCGTCGTGGGCGTCGATGTCATCGCATCGCGTCGGCGTTGCATCATGTTGTCGTTGCACCGCGTCGTGGTCTTCCACATGAAGGTTGCGCACGGGGCCGTTATGGTGCACGCACGTGAAGGGAGACGAGGCGTGAAGGGTGCGGCGGGGCCTTCGGGAATCAGCTGATCACAACCTTTACTTGTGAACTTGATAATACATTTATCCCTCCTCGAAGGCTTTTGTGTGGATAATATCAGGGGTTGCAGTGTCCCAGTGAATGTGCAACTTATTGTGGTGGAAAATGAGAACGAACGTCAAAGTTGGCAAGGCTCGCTTCTTGCTCTTCCAAAGTTTGCTCGTGGTCGGAGTCGTGGTCGGAGTCCACTTCGGAGGATTGTCGGAGGAGTATATGTCTCCCCCCAAAATCAAAAATTTCAAACAAAACACGTTTCAAACCTCGTACTGAATGAGAACAATAAGCCATACACTTGCGGAATGACTGGTCCAGAAATCCGTATCTCACTGAATGACGAGACTCCTCAGAGTCTCATGATCTATTATAGGGGCATACAATTCGCGGACCTCCGATGTTACCTAACCCAACGGGGTCTCTTGAGACTCTGGGCCCGATCAACTGTTGCGGCACCGATCAATGTGTACATCATTCGGTCTGCGTTTGGTTTATTAGTAACAGGCTCATTAAATTCATCGGCTTTGAGATCGCCGCTTGCCGGAAGTGATAATGCTGCCGGACCGACGTTGACCGTGACACAGTGGAGGATGGAGAAGGATATATGATGTTCCCGAGGTACCAACTTCATCCCACACTGATTTATGGACGCTGGAACGATAAGGAGTAAGTACTGCACATACGTGCAAACGGGTCACCGAAACCCCCCGCCGAGCTGTGCCAGTCTGACAGTGAGATATATACCGGTGTTCTTTCTCCGCCTGTGCTTCTATGCGGCGACAACGGAAGCGGCGTTGCACATTGATTTTTCTGATAGGCCCATCTCCGGTAGAAACTTTATTGCTATGTCAATATTTGTGATACTTGCCACAGCGTGGTTCCCCTCCAATCTCCAAATCAGCCGCAGTCTAATGGACGCGGAGAGCATAACTTGGAAAACACATCTGTCTATGCAACGTTTGATATGACGAGTAGTAAATCTACCAGGTAAGCATGGAAACCTTCCCACGATTCTTATAGTATTGGCTTGGTATAAATAAATATGATTCGTTGAAGTACTACCCGTTGATGACTTGCTATGAATATTTCCGCCACATACATATGTATCTCATGTCACGGTGGATCAGGCCTTCAGGACCCAACGCACCACCGATCTACTGAGTGCAACCCGGGCCGGCGGTGTCGCTTATTTTAGCTTTGTGAGAACTAACATTCAAGATTCACAACGAGACGCTTTCATTGGACGCGCCCATGAACGAACACAACTTTGCTCCATTCATTTGACACGGAAATGATCTCAACGGTTCGGGATTTTTTTGGAATGACAATCAGTCAATGACTGTCATTGACAGCGTGTGAGGACTATTGTGTACAGATGGCTCCAAATTACCAGTTCCGTTTCTCTCCCTCCTTCAGATAAACACGACTTGCTCAGAGCTCTTCCATCTCTCGATCTCAGTGACAAACAACTCACTTACACAATGTCTGAACGTCGCACTAGTGCATTCGCGCTGATAAATTATTTGTCCCAGTCGCATTAGACCACACTGTCCGAGTCGTATTAATGTTCATTTCCAGATCCTGACGAAGATGCTCTCAAGAATCAGTACCAGGTTTTCACAGTGACTTACCTCCGTCTGTTTGTTATACCTTCAATTTCATTCCCAGTACGAACACGAACGCAGAAAACTCGCTGAAGACCTGGTGAACTCCGACAAGGAATACGCAACATTGTTCTCCAGGAAACCGAAGACGACGGAGAAGGAAGATGGCGTGACCAGCGAACAATACGCCCATTAAGTGAATTCTATCCGTTATTTCGAACTATTGGTGAATCCATCTTTCGCAAACGTACCTGTCAGGGCCGAGTGCTCCAGGTTCAAGTCTCTGCCGGTCATCGCTCTCGGTGGTACCATTTTTGACTTCATCTGTATGGCCATGTGGGGTCCTGACATTTTGTCTTTCACAAGCCTTCGATCAAGAGCATCAGCGAGAAAGCCGCCTTGGAGCTCGACATCCGAGGCATTTGCCGTCTAGCATACACCTACGTCAAGTTTTGGTCATGCACGCTTGACGGGCTTTATCGATTTATCAATCGATCGTCGTGTTCTACCTCCGTATCTCGTCTGGTCGTCCGACCCCGCGACGTCGTGGAATGGCAAGGGTATACATAGACTCATTGGCTAATTTCGATAGCCCGGTTGCGGTCCCCACCATTTTCGCTCTGCTCAATAATAACGGTCAACTAGACTTGCGCGGCAAAAAGCGTTATGGAACACGAGCAACTCGGTAAATTCGGGGATAATTCTATATACAACAACCGAGCTGCAGATACGACGACAACTACCAACTTACACAATCAATTTGGGAAAGGAAAGGTATGGGTATAACCACAAGCACTGTACACGAACCAAGAACACTGACACTTTTTTTTCGATTTTGGATTTTCTTTCTTTTTTTGTGCTTTTCTGGGACCTTTTAAATTTACGGCGAGAGGAACGAGTCAAACGAGGTCGAAGACCGGCAAGATGGTTACGCGAGTTTCGCAGCGAGCGACGCCTGTCCAAGATGGAATTGCATGCTACCTGGGTAAGGCCAAGTGTTCGGCCCAGCAGCCTTGAACGTCGGAAGCGGAGATGGGTTCGGCTTTTTCCCGATATACGGATAGTCCTGAGCCACGTGGAGCGGCCAGTTATCGCTCCCTGGAGGAGAGTCTATAGCAAGATGCGAGATCGGGCTACGTTGAAATGATCGCAGGTTAAATGATCGCTCGTCGTCACAGTGTACCCGTGAAAAAAAGAAACTCACGATAAGGTAGTCTCCGTCATTGCGAGCCTCCATTGAATGCTGGGTGGAGGGATCTTCGAACCATCGCCGGACCACGTCACCTCCAACGTCATGTTGGCGGTGTATCCAGGTCGTGCGCCGGTAAAGTGGACACCCGCAAACTGGGTTTGAATGTCAACCATGTCAGGATTTCGCGCGAAAAACGAGCTCTTACTGGGGGTGTTTTAGCATCAGTGATGATGCGTTTCTGTGCGACGCATCAGTATCGAGAGGAAAAAACGAATGGAATGGACTTACGCCGAAGACCGTCCCATTGGGGAAAACCTTGTTGTCATCGCACACCAGGCTCCCTAGCAAAATGATAAATTGTTCATCAGTTTCGCATAAAAAGGTCTGCGCGGTTCAGAACGAACATGTGCTTCCGGCCGGAATGTTCTCGTTGTCGCACTCGACAACGATAGTCCAGAACGAGCAATAAGAAGAAGTATCGGGAATACAAAGCCGAGTGCTGCAAGACCAGGTCCAGGTTGGCTTCCCACCAGGCTTGCAGGGCTCCCAAGTTATGTTTCTCCAGCACATCAGCGGGTTGGATGCAACCCACGCCTCCATATCAGACACTGAAATAGCCTGCGATCAGCACTAGGATAGTACAGCCCGAGTGTCTGAAAATACGAACGGGTTGCATAATTTTGTATATGATCGGTTGGCCAACCAGGGAATACTGGGCAGTCTTGACGCTTCTGACGCACCTCCGCAATAAGGCAATAGTGGTTACTAGGCTTGGGTGGATGATTCATCATGAAAGGCTTCTCGAACAGGTAGAATCCGTTGGGATTGGCGACTGAGATGCTCTGCTCGTTGACTGTTCCCTCAGTTCCAAGGACTTGCCCTTTGACAGCCTCCTTCAACATTTGCGATGGGTGGAGGACAGTACTTATAGGCAAGCCATATAGCCTTCCCTGAACGTCAATTCCCGCGAGCGTGCTGTGACCGCGTATGTAAAAGTAATTGTTTGCGTTTCCAACGAGCTCGATTTTGTTGGCAGTCGAATAATCCACAGCCGGGTTCTGCAAAATGGTCGCAAAGTCTTGCTTGGATGGATCAGTACCGATGGGCTGGATGTCTATAAGTCATCGCTGTAAGTAGCGACGCGTGCGCAGAAAAAAGAAAACTTTACCAGGGGAACAACCGATGGGATTGTGCGGGAACTTGTTAACATCGTTCAGCAAAGCTCGAGTCCACCAGCCTGTGGCTGGATTCGTAACCGGAATGGGTCCGGGGTTTGCCAGTGCCTTAGCATCATTGTCTCCGGCGCCGTCCTGGGACCTCAGCTGCGATGCAGCAGCACTTGCGAACCGAATGTTACGAGTCGAATGGGGTTCAAAGATGATGTTCAGAGCACCCAACAATGGCAAATTGTGTTCGCCGTGGCCAGCCTTGAATACCTTGAGAGAGAGACCAGAGTATGGATCAAAGTGTGGGCTCTCGGCATGAGCGAATATGTTCAGCATCAAGATTCCGTCATAAGACGGCTCGAGAGTGACCGTGCGTTCTTTGAACAACTCGAAAGGGACACGTGGTACCGCAATCCTTCCGCGGTCGTCGACCAAGGACACTTCCAATCCATGGGGGACTGGAGTACCAGTGTGCCACTATAAAAATAAAACCGCGTCCAGATGTTTGTGTACGTGCATAAAAACAACAAGGATACATACATCGAGGCGGAAAGTGAGCGGCACGGGCGACTTCCCAATCAAACGGAGTCGAGTGGTTGCGGAAACCTGCCTCAGAGTAGGGTCTGCTACGATTACCTGGGGTAATGGGGAACAGTTAGATCAAGTCCTCTCCGGTGAACGAGCATTGAATCTTTACATTGTAGAAAGCAAATGTTTCGTCCTTGGATAGGAAGTTGACAAAGTCATCTACGCCGAAGTCTTTCAGATCCAACGTTTGTGGCCCCTGCCACTGCTGATTAGCATCATGTTCAACCACGTTGGCCACCAGGGAGTATGTGTTTCCCGTCGTGTGGGATGGACGGAACTGGAAAGGTCCATCGCAAGCATCTATTGTTTACGAAGTCAATAGCGCTCACGAACGGAGGTGCCCAAGATACTTACATGGTCCTTGGTCCTTGCCGCCCGATATCACCACGGGACCAGAAGGGACAGCCGCATCCACATTCTGCCACACGTGGGGCCACAAGATCAGCTCGCTCGGCATGACCCACAAGGAAGCGATGTAGGGCCCGCCAGAGCCATATCCTCGAACGTAGACGTTGTTCACTTCACCCCCGATGATTGGCAAACCCGAGAAACCGCGCAAGCTGGCGGGATCTACGAGCGTGCTTTGGTCGTGATCCATCCCATACCTTGGCAATATGTCGGGGCACTATTGAATATGTATAATGCGTTAGCTTCACCACTCGGGGAATTCGAGCAGAAGCAAGGTATGACATACGAAGGAGAGCGCTTTGGGATATTTTTCAGGATGTTGGAGAGCATCGTCGTCGGGATCTTGGAATGAAAATCAGCGCTACTCTAACGATGTGATGACCCGAGCGGGAACAAACAATTTCTCAGCACGAATGCAGCAGTCGATTTAGACATGATGTCAGTGCGGGTTGACCAATTGTCAGATGGAAAGATGGAAAAGCAAGCGGATGTTTTGCTGATGAAGTGGAGAAATTGCACCTGCATTTATACCCGACCTTAGAATACCCCCTATCCAACATAACTGGTAATCGGGAGCCATCTACAGGATGGAAAAAAAATTGTCTACGCAGTAGTTTAGGAAAAATGACAAACCGTTGAATCATTCCTATCAGACGACTGGAAGTGTGGTTGCGCTCGCTCATGAGCGCATCCAATCAAAGTGTTCAGTCTCTCGTGACGGCTGCAATCAGCAAAGAAAGTGGTGGCACCTTACGTTCTTGATCTGGTGTGACGCTTTCCATTGTCTCGAAACTGTCAAACGATGTTAATGAGGCGCGAGAAGGATGGGTCCGATGCGATGTCCATGCCGTTCGACTGTCAAGGGCACTTTGGCGATACCCGTAACCCAACGACTATACACCACGGGCGACTCGGAATAGATATGATCTGAAGGACCCCCGGTTCGGTTGTATGGTATCTTTCAGGTGTGGGGTACCACTAGCCATGCCATCATGAGAAGCGCGGCGGCCAGCGCTTGTCTAGAACAAGAAGGTGCTCACCAAGAATCGGCGGTCGGGGATGGTGATTAGAAGGGCCCAGATTTCGACCCCACCGAACGGTGGCTCGAGAGGAGGAGTTGCCGAGAATCTGATTTACATGATTCCGTAAAGATGATCACGGGTACGTATGCGATTTGACCCCAAGTGCTCTGGTAACCGTAGTACTGACTCTAGCAGTGAATACGAGATGGCATGGGATGTTTCTTCGCAATAAGAGTAGGTCCGAGTCTCCGTTTTTCCGTCGTGTCAATATGCGTCATCAGCATACCGCTGCGGTGAGTTCTGTATGAAAGGAGAAAAATCCGTCTTTTGTCTGACCAGCGCTCGCTGGTGCTTCCTCGGACCGGTAATGCTGTCGGACTGACGTTGACACATGGCGGCATAATTTCGAAGTACCAATTTCATCATACAGTGTTTGATGGAATGCTGAAATATAGGATCCACATACGTGCAGAGGGGCCACTGAAACCTTCCTTGACACTAGAAGCGGAGTCGAGAAGCGGGATCAGGACAGGACAGAAATTCTTTCCTTCCACGAATCTATGTAGCACTCAATACGTCAGATAACCGAATATGTAAGGAATGAAATTTATCGAACACACGGCAGAGAAACAGAGGCATGCAGTTGACGGTGAGGAAAAACTTTGGGGTATGTGCATGCACGTGTCTTGAGCATCGATTTCGCCGCTGCTCAGTATGAAGGTGACTATGCCGTGCAAGGCACTGATTCATAACCACTGGCGCATCATCACCAGCGCCGCCTAGGGGTTTCATTATGTAAATCTTCAGCCGCTGTACAGCTTCCACGCACATCTTGGGTCAATCCTTCAGCGGAGTTTCCAAACCAAGTTCCGGTAGCCCACTGACCCAGCGTCTTGCCTGCTTCCAATTACGCGAGGGCGGGGACAAGCAAGCCCGAAGAAGAAAAAGTTGTGTGAGGAACCTGTGCGTGGAAAGTCACTGAAGGCACAACAGTCACTCACCAAAGTCGTCAGCACAAGGTTGCGGTCTTTTGTATATGGATACGTCCGCTCGACGGAGGGCGATAGCGACGCCCTCAGACTCCCCGAAAGACGCCACGACATCGAGGGGCCTTCTAAGCGTCTCGCGCGTACAAAAGGTTCTCCTAGAAGGTCACGTCATAATATGGAGCCTCAAGAACCCGGATGTCATGCTAATGGGCCTGTGTGCAAGTGAGCGCCTCAAAGATCTTCCTCGCCACCTTCGCCATGACAAAGACCCTCTAAAGAGGAACATGCTCCAGAAGGACAAGCGGAGACATGGAATCGGCAGATTCCCATCGCCGGTTGTGTCTCTGCAACCATGAAGATGGGATAGCTTCCCAGTAGCCTCGTGGTACAAGACACTACAAATTAGACGTTTTTGTGTCAAAATATAGGACAATCCACAGTTGCTCGCTGACGCCAGCGCGAGGGAAGTGCAATGCCTTCCTCGCGAATGGGAAAACGATGTTCGCAGCACCCTGGATCCGGAAGAGCGCGTGCCAGACCTCCCCCGGAAGGTCGGCGGCACTTGATGAGCGAGGTCGTTAGTCAGGAATAAGAAAAGAAACAAGAATTTTGATGGGAAAGGAGAACAGAGAGTCAGAGACTCCCATTTTCATATTATGGCGAAACCGGAAACCCGTGCATACTCGGAGAAGAGCTGATCCTGCGCGGAATAGCATTTTTCCTACACAACCAGAGTGGATCAATTGAACATTCTCCACGTCCGGGCCACCCTGCGACAAAGGATCATTATGATGGTGTGAACCACTCGCCACCGACGAGAACTGGCCAAGAGAAACTGTGCCGATCATAAATGTCGTGGCACTGTTTTACATCGGGGAGACCGAGCTTGAGTCACTTACTCTACCCCAGCGCTGGTGGTAGCTGTTAGACTATGACCGTCTGAACACTAGGGATTCCCAGTCGTCAAACCTGCCAAACAACTTATGTAACCGAGGATAAAAAAGTTCCCATCGCACTGCCCAGGTCACTTCACCCCGTGCGTTCAGGCTGGTGCTCTAAAGTGAA
>JBBPQC010000429.1:0-20242 GCA_038092295.1 Leccinum arenicola
TACCCCTTTCCTGCTCACTCTCTACATAGTGTCTCTCCGAACACGCCACACTCGCAGCAAGGTCCATCCCAGCCATATGGGTATCCAGGCTATCATCATACACCTCCTGCCGACCCCCACCAACAGGGCTTGGTCCCTGCTCACGCACAGGGCTACTATCCACCATATTTCCATCCTCCACCACATCCTCCTTACGGTGGATACCCAGCAGCATGGCAGGGCTATGGCGGTTATCCACCACCGGGACCCCCACCTCCAAATGCGAACCCCACAGCGACTGCAGCTATCGCGGAACTTTCTGCCGAAAAATCAGCGGAAGCACCACCTGCGGAACCTACCAGCAGTTCAACTACCTCTGCATAGTTCTCCATTCTCTGAAGTTCAACGCATAGAATGTATTCTTCGGGTCACCCGCTTTCCCTTGGTCCACACCAGCGTCTCTCGTGGTCTCCGGTTGCCTTTGTTTTAGTAGTTCGTTCCTCTTTCTCATTCGTTCGTTCGTTCTTTCACCGTCGTCTGTGTTTCTGCAAACATTCGCGGCACAGCGGATATCGTCGACCTGTAGAATACAACCCGCTCTTCGCATATTTTCTGTGTATATGTACTTGCTACTACCTTCGAGCTTTGCCGTAAGCTGCCCTGTTTTCTTCCCCCATACTTTATGCGTAGCTGATTTACTACATGACCTTTCGTCCAGGTTCGTACTACGCGATCGTGCTATTGTCTGCGCTTTTCGTCATCCGCCGTTTCGTTCCTCTTATTTGTGCAGATTACTTTTTGTACCTTGTTCATGCGATGCGGGCCAGTAATGGCGTGCGCATTGTTGTCGTCGAAGGGTACGTTCTCTCTAATTCGAATCGTTTCGTTTCGCAGTTACCTCCATACCTACCATTTGAATCGTGTGCAATCGTGGCTTTCGAATGCACGATTGTTACTACTTGTTGATAGAATGTCGCAAGGCGATCACACCAACTCCATACATACCTCTGTAATGACCAGATTTACAGCATATTCTCCTATGTGATAAATTAGTAGGCCTCAACGTTGGTTCGCTGTGGGAAGTAGCCATACACGGTACGGGATGGAGAGAGGGTCTCCGAACGGTAAGGCTGTTCGATTTAGAGGGAGAACGTGCGCGGATTCGGCTGATGATTTTGACGTTCACACTTTTGATTACCTTGGTTTGGATGTCGGCCATCGTCCACCGCCCTTTGGCCACGATTTCGGAGTTGCGTAACCAAGCGTAGGCGGCGATTGCGTCTAATCCATATCGTACGCGTTTCCCACTTCATTGTTGGCTACGCCAAGCGGTGAAGACAATGAAGATTACTTTGAAAACTACGACCCTCAGCAAGTTCACGAACGCCAACGTCTCAGCTCGTATGTCGGATCTATCTCCGACGCAAACGTATCATCTATCCCTTGGTAGTGCTCTAGCGTCGTGGCCGCGTGCTATATCCGTCGGGACTCTCGATAATCCCATCCGTTCTCTTCAACGCCGTGTCACGACGACTCGAGCGAGGTTCAGACGCCATACTCTGACGTCCTTTCCTCTGCTGCAGGCAGTCTTACCACTGTTGCAAGCCCCACTAGTATCATGAAGTCGTATTTCAAGTTGACTTCCCGTAACGTGTCTGCGTCTACTGTCCACTTTCCGAATGGTGAAGTCCGCCGCGCGTCGGCCTACCTCGTTGGCCTTAACTCGCAAGGAAGAGCCGTCCGTCTCGCGAAAAACTGAGGCAAACAACAATTCACAGATTCAGACACCTACTCGATCACTCTGGATTGGTAGTCTCGACAGTGCCGTGGGCAGCGAACAGTTGATCCATGTTTTTTCCCCCTACGGTGCGATTGAGAGTTTGAGGTTGCTACCCGAGAAGGTCAGCTCAATGCGATGTCTTCAGAATGTTACTCACGCTGCGTTTAGGAGTGTGACTTTATCAATTTTATTGAGATGCCATTCGTGCAAAAGACGATGTCTTGAACCGCCTTGGGGGTGACATTGGCATACCCAATGGACAAACAGTACGAATTGGGTTCTCGCGCTGACATACTTGGTGGTGAAGCACCGAGTTCTACCCATCTTGCAGCCCAGGTTCAGATTGCTGGCATCCTCGAGCGCTACTTTGTGGATGGAGAGCTTGTTAGTTCTGCTCTCGAGTCTGCGGAATCCATCAATCACGTCATGGAATTTACGACAACGCGTGCACTTCATACCCTCTTTTCGTCGCTCAACAAGACTGCGCGCAACATTATTGAGTACAATAACCAACACTCGGATTTCCCGCTGCCCCTGGAGAAGGTCGAACAATATATCACCAAGCGTTTTCTTGTCAGCAACATATGGACATTCTCCGGCGAAACTGGACTTGCATGCGGAGATGGGCGAATTCCTGCGGAAGCAAACTGGCATCGACCTACCGCCAATGGCCGCCGAAGCTTATCGACTTTGATGTCCAGATCGCTACTGGGGATTGGATCGCTTGGCAGTCCAAGATAGAGATCGACGCACACTCTGTTATGGCGGCTGATGTTGTCGTGCCGACAATGGATACCGTGCGCCACGAGGAAGTCTTGTACTCGTGGCTCTCTGAACACAAGCCTCTCATGTTGTGTGGGCGTCCCGGTTCCGGGAAGACCATGACGTCCTTTAGTGCCCTTCGCAAGCTACACGACATGGAAGTCGTCGGTCTCAACTTTTCCAGCGCCACCACCCCCGAGCTCATTCTCAAGATGATTGAACAATACTGCGAATACTGCAAGACGGCGTCATCCTTGCGCCAGTTCAGATTGACCTGACGAGATCAATTTGCCAAGACAAATATGGCACCCAGCGCGTCATCTCTTTCTTTTGATCGAATGCGGTGGATATTGGCGCGGTAGCGACATGTCGTGGGTCAAACTTGAACGGATCTAGTTTGTCGGTGCATGTATGTAACCCCTCAGCCACCGTTTCCGTCGCCAGGCACCTCTCGTCATGGTAAATTATCCGGGATAGGTTTCCCTCTAGCAGATATATGGCCTCTTAGAAGAGTGAGCTGATTTATCAAAACAAAACAAAAAAAACGATGTAGCACGTACCAATACGACCGCCTCTGTCTTACCGGAATTTGCCGCTGTTCGTCATTACATAATCGCGCAAGCTTCAAGCCGTCGTTCAAGTTGAACGTACCTAGTAACTTACTATCTTCGTTCTTGGTCAACACCGCCATCGGTGCAGCCGATCCACCGTGACTGCGCCTGTCTCTCAAGTTGATTCATATAATCTAGGCGTTCGGTGCTTAGATGGCTCGAGGGAAGGAGGTCGTCGGAGGGGCGATGGGTCAGTGATCGTGTGCTTCTCAGGCATAGACTACTAAATCTTACGCCGGCCTCATGCCTCGACTTACGTAGGAAACCATCTCCGTATAATGAGGAATCCCCGCAGTTCCCAGCGCAAAAGCAATCCCACAGTCCCACGCCTTTCTCTTGTCAATGCTCAACACCACGTTCCTCGGTCTATACGCGCATAGCCGCGGTTGCCAAGCTGCTGCTCGAATGTGGCACCTACTGCCAGTGGTCACGGTATGAATCTTGTAACATCCATCCCAGTGCCCTCGCTCACTTGTGTAGACCTCTGGCTCGACCTCGATGACATCCTCATCATCTACATAAAGCCCGACGACTCAAACACAGAGATGTCGAGTTCGACGGAAAGGTCAAGGTAACCTCTCTTCTCCACACTCATCCTAACATGTCCATTGGCCCCGCAGTACCTCACAGTCCACTCCGATCTCTCCCACCAGTGACCACACAGCCAGGACCACTTCGAGCCATACTTCACCCTCTTCCTCTTCCTCGTCTACCCCTTCCGACCCTACTACGTCTTCCCCAACCTCGTCGTCCCCTGTCCCACCCACAACACAGCCTCCTTCACCATCGTCTTCGCTGCACGACACACCAACAACCAACACCTCCTCGTACACTGTTTAGGTCAATGGCTGACCATCCGTCGTATGTCGCTTTGTTTTCCTTCTCCATTCTCTTCCACACCTCATTCCCACAGATCTCAACCACCATTCCGACAACCATATCCGAATCTACGACCTCGTCCTCCAGCGAACGCAGCGCCATCATCGGCGGCGCTGCACTCATGATCCTAATCCTCACTTTCGCCTTTGCGCCCGCCGAAAACGCTTCAAGCAACTCGACTTTCTTGACCGCATCACGCGCAAGCAGAATCAGGCGTATACGCGCGCCAACTTGCTCGATGACGAGGACGATAATCTTGATCTTGACCTCGTACAACCCCCACTGGCTGCACCACCGCAGTGCGGGTACACCAATCACGAGACGCCGTAGGGCGCACCCACGGGGGCCGGTCAAGTGCCATCTACACGAGCATGTACGGCTGACCAACACACTCGTCGGACGAGATCGAGGTCGATCTTGGGAGGATCGTGGACGATGTGATGGACCGCGTACACTACTGTGGAGGCGGAGGTGCATCATCATTTTTCGGCGCAAGTCAGTGTCGTCCATGTACCGTGGGCATGGCGGAGACGGACGGGCAGATCCATTTGAGAACCATGTCGAATGTATCGAACGCCGCATTATTTGACGCTACTGGTTTGGGTGGAACGGGAGCTTTGCGGTCGAGTCCATTGGCACAGCCGGGGTCGCGCCGGGATGGGAACTTAGAGCATTTGGATCGCTGGTGTATGCACATGTGTTGGTCTATCTCGCACGTGAGTCTCCCGATCGAGTGTTGTGTGACTAAGACACTTTGTGCAGGCATTTGTCGTTTCTTATTCTACATTATTGCATCGATAACCTGTCTGCGCCCGGTCTTCGTTTATGTTCGTTTGTTCGCTCGCTCCGATTCGCATGTTGTCTCTTAACCTGTTCTCTATCGCTCTTGGCGATTCCATCCCATATTTCTCAATATCTCGATTGGTCATGGATCTGCCGGTGTATCGTTCCTTTTCACTAATCTTATATCCAGTTCTTGCTCCTCGTGGACTGTTGTCACCATCATGCTGGACACGGACGCTCCTCGCCCACCTGTTTTTCTTCCCTTTTTTATTTCGTTCGAAGGCTCATTCTTATGTGTTCATGTCGCTGGGCTAAAGGCGCTAATGGAGATAATGAGACACAATCACCTTCACAATGAACTCCCCCTCAAGATGCGATGGGTCTATCGGGTGGCTTCGACGGTGCTGGTAAGCCGTCTCGCGCGACCTCAAGTTGGTCTAGGTGCTGACTTGACTCTTCCGTAGCTAGCGACTTCAGTGTGACTCCCTGCGAGTCTCTTCTTGACCTCCACGATCCTCTGCGGTGCTCAACAACTGTCGTACCGCCATCCGACGCGTTCGTCAGCTCTGCGAGGTCTCGTCGCTACTCGACAAATCGTTTGTCGTCACCCAGATCTGTTCCATGTCGTCGGTTTTCTGGCACGTCCTGCAGGTTCCGAAGATGAAGGTGACACTGATATGACTCCTTGCCAGACGAGGAGAGGACCGCCCGGGTAAGATTCAGCTAGATTTGTTACCAACGGCACTGATAACTCCGATTTGCTAGCTACGGGGTCACTGTCACAATAAACCGAACTTGAAAAACAGGCGGGACGTGTGCACTAGCGTATGTGAAGGACAAACACTCACCGTCGTTTTCAGTGACTGCAGTGGGCCGAGTTGTATGACAATTTGATAATACTTACCTTTATTATTTCCTTCAGACTGTGACTCGGAAGAAGTTGAAGACTGTGA
Organism: Leccinum arenicola; assembly: GCA_038092295.1. NCBI lineage: Eukaryota > Fungi > Basidiomycota > Agaricomycetes > Boletales > Boletaceae > Leccinum > Leccinum arenicola. The sequence goes on from JBBPQC010000429.1 coordinate 5,748, forward strand.
CCAGGTAATGCGGCGCGCCGCAAGTAATTCTGCTCCAGTGGGTGACTGTGAGTCAAGTTGCCGTTCGATTGACTCCGAGTTTTCATAGATTCAATGCCAGCTCCGACAGTCCTACAAGACGCCCGATCCGGACGGGCTTTGGTGACCGTCGTCGGACTCTCTGAGCTACGGTCACTGGTCTGGTGACCAGACTGTCTACGAGGCTGTGAGGCAGGTCACCAGACTACTGCGGCGGTCACCACGACATACTAATCTCTCGGAAATAGACTCCCCAACCGTTCCGAGTCAAAGCGATGAGCCTGAGATACATAAATATCCGCCAAGTGGCGGAGACTCGCCGGCTACCACTGCTGCATGGCTTCCTTCTCACCGTCAACATCAGTTTACCCTTGGGTCGCATCCGGTATCGTTATCGTACTTCTCAAGGTCGCTCTAGACTGTGTGCTATCGCTACGGACAGCCTTTACAAAGATCAAGTACGCTTGCAATGTTTTCGTTGTACATTGTTGTGCGTATGTCTGATAACGCCCGCTGCGTAGAGACTATCCAGGTCGCCAATTGCTATGGATCAGCCCGTTTAATCCCATAACTCTGATGTTAGGTCCTACATTCCCAAGGCCGAGCATGGGTGGCTATGCGGGGGCCAAATTCTCATGTATGAATTATCTCCTTTCCTCGTATCATAGCAATCGATCGACCTTTTACTATTAATCCACAAAAAATTTGGAGCCACGACTTTTGCGTCCATCATGATCTCAGCTCGGCCGTACTTCTGGCTCGCAGATGCCGAGGCTATGAGAATTGTGTTTTCAGACAGACATACCTTCAACAAGGATGTTGCTCAGTACGAACTCCTCAACATCTTTGGACAAAATATCATAAGCTCGGAAGAATCGAACTGGAAGCGCCATCGTTCAGTTGCCATGTCAGCCTTCAACGAGGTGAGTTGTCTTACATTTTTCATTCCGTTTGTTTAATTTCAGTGCTGTCAAGGCAAATGTTGCGCTGGTCTGGGCAGAAACGATGCGTGTAGTAAACGAATGGTTCGCCACCGTCAATCTCACGTACGGCCTCGGATCCGCATACGGCAATGTCGCGTACGGCCCCGTGTCCTTTGGTGGATACCAAGTCGACAACCAAGCATTCCTCGTCGCCTCCAAGATGACGGATCAAGACGCCGAAGGCATTTTCGGACTCGGACTCGACGGGCTCTCCTCCATCGAACGCACCGTCAAGAACCTCTGCTCGATCGGTCATGGCCAACATATTCGCCCAACACGCCTCTACCCCGCACCTCATCGGTCTCGCGCTCCAGTGGATGGAGAACGGCGAGGAAACCGCAGGCGGGTTCCTCACTATCGGCGAATACGACACGCAATTCAGCAATGTCACGTACATGCCCAAGAACCCTGTCACACCCACGTCTACTTCCCGCTGGACGATCGCGATAGAAGGCATGTCGATCGACGGCGTCGGGTATAACCTCAAGTCGGCCGTGAAGGGGACTAAAAAGGATCAAGCGATCGCGTTGATCGATAGCGGGACTAGTCTGGCATATATCCCAAACGACGCCGTCAACGCGATCTATAGCCGGATCAATGGATCGGTGCACATCAAGACGGCCGATCAGGACGCGTGGTTCGTACCCTGCATGGGACAGACGAATCTCTCGTTTACGTTCGCGTGCGTCTCTTTATTTTTTCCTACGTTCATGATATATAATGCATGTCGTCACGAGGTTAGGAATGTCGCGTACGCGATCAACCCGTTGGAATTGACTTCTCCGGTGCGGGTCATCGACCAAAATAACCAGTACACCGTCTGCATCAATGCCTTTCGTCCACCGCTCCACGGCACCGATCACGACTACGACTTTTTACTCGGAGACGTGTTCATGCGTAACGTTTATGCCATGTACGTTTATCTCTCTCCTCGTGCCCTCGTGCCCACCCACCCACCCATCCTCGTTTTCAAAACAGGTTCAACTTTGGAAACGCTCCACCTTCGAACCGATCAGAGGGACACCAAGAGGTAAATGCCTTGAGCATGAGCAGGCTTAGAATCTCATCGCTTCATCGTGCGATACTGCACAATATGGGTCGAAACCGCCGAAGACGTCGCCTCCCGCCGGACTCGACACACGACTCTTCTTTCGATGCTCTCCAAACGACCCGCTAATCTGAACACCATCGTCGCAGACAGACGGACGGACGGACGTATTACGTCTCCACGGAGCCGGCCCTGTTGGCTCCCTTGACGAATCCACTGGCAGAAGAGAATGAGCCGTGGGCGACATTCATCGACCGATACGGCGACGTCGTCGTCCTTCCCAATCAAGAGTGAATGCCTTTTTCGAGGCTGGCTGCGAGGAACGGCGTGAAACGCATCAAGTGTTTTCATATCATGAATACCTATCGTCCTATGTACGTTGACTCCATCCGTATCTTTCGGGAAAACTGCTTCTCGTGCATACTAACTGGCTATTTATCGATAGTGCTGTTCCCGGACATCCCAAGATAGTGAAGGTGGCCGTTCTGGATATCATCACCCCGGACAAGAAGAGCAGCATGATCGAGGCGGAGAAGAGTCGATACTGTTGCTCAACGATTGTCTTTGTGGCTCCCCGAACCTCGCCCAAAGCTACGTGCCACACATTTCTCATTCCAGAAGTGAGTGATATTCATACCTTACCTCTTGAACGTTCTTCCAGTCGCTGAGTTAGCCCTTAGCCGAGCTTAGGAGGACCTACGACCGTCCGTCATGGACATCATGAACCAGTCTAAATCTTCCTTGTCCCAGAACCGAGCAGCTGTTCTGATAAAAAAAGGACTCTTGCGGAGCACGCGGACGAACAGGAAGTGTTTGCGAAGATCGAAGAAAATATCGACAGACTACTCATAGTACGGCTCGAAAAGGTTTTCCCCTTCGCGATCATGCGGCCTGCTGCTGAGAAGGTCCTTACATTACACCCTCACGTATAAAAGAAGGACGGGTGCGTGGATAGCCGGTCGCTACCGGAAGTAATCGAAGACGTCCGTACCATCCTTCCTCGCGAACAGATCTTGGTGAGCTTACTCAATTGGCGACAAATCTGCGTTGGGCTGAGTAAAGACTGGCTAGCCTGAGAGCAGCGGAAGGGGTTTCAGGTTCAGGTTCGTGACCCCCTGGAACTGCGGGAGATGACTCGCGGGACGTCGTTGGCGCAAGTGCACTTATATTGGTCTCTATCGTGTTTGTTTGCTGACCTACTGTATACAATCCAGGACTGCCTGCATTGTCAGATGTCATAGAAACTTACGCCACCTAGTACGCCAACAACGAGCTAGTGACCTACCTCGTACATGTCCCAGAGACATGATGGCAGTCATTGAAGCAGACATAGACAGTGTCGTCAAGGAGGAAGCCGTCAAAGCCGTCGTGCGCGGAAAGTTCAAGTACGCCACGTTCTCCCACCGGTGGCTCGAACTAGGTGAACCGACCTTCCGCGATATCTGAGTTCCTGCAGATTTACTGAGTTCGCAAACTAAAGCGGGAGGTAATCGAACCCGTCCATACCATCTTTCCTCACGGACAGATCCTGGTGAGCATACTATTCAGTTAGCGATAGATCTGCGTTGGGCTGAGCAAAAACTTGGCCAGCCTGAGAGCAGCGGAAGGAGTATCGGCATCAGATTATCACCTGGACCTGCGGGAGATGAGTCGGAGAAAGTCGTTGAGGCAAGTGCACCATATTGGTCTGCATCGACGACACTCACGCTGCAGCAGAGTTTCAGCCAGGGACGTTATTTGAGGATGGCTGGGACCCAACGCGTACATACGCGTAACCGATCAACTCTGACGTCGAGTCAGCCGACGGCCTCGGACTTTATGTTTTCCACAGTTATGCACACCACCAACTTGTCTCCCAGTCGCGCGACCGCGCACTTGAACTTGCAGCCTCGGCGTTACTGGGCGCCGCCGCCGCCTATTCGGTAACACAGACTCGGTGCAGGGATGGCGTCGTTCGCAATGACGGCTGTGGGTGGGGCCAAGACGGGAGGATGTGTGTATGGATCTGGAGGGATGACCTGGTCAACGATCGGAGCGTGTCATCCAGTTGCGTCTGCGCCTGCGTGTTAGAGATGAACTTAGTTTTGGAGTGAAAATTGAATGTCCTGCTCCGTCGTAGTCTCCAGTAGGCAGACCCTTAGTAGGCAGGAAGATAGTCTAGCTCCGTCGGGTGCCATAGTGATCTCGGGTGATGCAAACTAGAAGTAGGGACAGCGAAGGAGTGAGCGACGAGCCTTTCCCCGGACACCAGGACAAGCAAAACTAGGCATGATAGTCGGTTGAGAGCTTGATATGGCGTGTCGACACCATTGCGGCACCCCTCCGAGTCGTCGTGGTTCTCGCGAGTCGTTCGATCTCACCATCACTCCCCGTCATCCCTTGCGCGCCCTCGTAGCTGCCAACCAAGACGCCAACACGACTATTGCCCCTCGTTTCGTGCCCAATGGCACCCCACTGGCACGTTCTCTTCCATCTCCCCTACCGCGACCTCATCGCCTGCTCACTGGTAGTAAATACTGGTAAGTCGTCTCATGCGCTGTCAGGTTGTTCTAGGTACTGACTTGGCTCTAGCGACTCAGTGTGACTTCCTGCGAGTCTCCTTTGCACCTCCACGTCCTCTGTGATGTTTGACGAAGGCTGCCGTACCGCCATCGTCAGCTCTGCGAGATTTCGTCACTTGTTGATTGGACTCAACACCTTACCTTCGTCATCCTGCACGTCCGTACCACGTCTGGGATCTCCCGGCATGTGCAGGTGCATTGTCACCAGGATTGACCGTCGTGTCTGCGACCTGTCGACCTACTCAACTTGTTCGAGGTTTTCATCGACTTGCGATGGACGTCGTGGTCTCCTGTCGTGTACACCGTCTCGAGGTGTGTCTTAATGCTCTTTGTAGCTGTCCTGAAACTTCTCAAAACTGACAGTCTTGCCAGCCCAACCACTCGCGCTCTCGTCTTCGTGTGCTAGCGATATCACTCAATTTATCACGGTACACGGGTTGTCTAAATTCATATCGCCTCTTTCCATTCTCCGCAGATCCTTTGGAAGCAGCTCTTGAAGGTCCGCCACATGTTAGCGAGTTTCCCGCGACCAATCTTCAGAGATATAAAGGTAAGCCGGAGACCGCTGCAAAGGCCATCGCCATTCCACCTCATCCCACTTATTATTCTTTCTCCTCGCCATTCCAGCATCATGTCAGCCGATCCTGCCACTGTGGTGACAGGACAGAAGCGTGCTCACCCAAACGCTCTAGAGTTGGGGCCAAGGAAGAGACCGTTAGTATTTCCCTTAAGTCGGTGCAACTTGAAACTGGATCTCACCTTTGCTAGTTCCACTCAGGATCCTTTGGTTCACCACGGCCGTCATTTCGGACGGGCTGTGCACACATTCTGTAACATCCAGACCCTCATCACCAACGGCCTGGTAGCGATGGGAAACCAGTCAGATGAAGACCCGGAGTCCATGACCGCACAGTGAGTCATTCGAACCCACGTTCAATCACCTAATAAGACATACCAGCGAGCGCAAGGAATACCAGGTATTTCGAGAATTGCTGCGAATGGCAGCGGGCTTAGAAGCAAGGCTCATGGAGTCATCCGAAGATGAAGTGATTCATGTCGCCGATCTTGTCTGTTAATTCATCTCTTATACCCTTGCATCGAACCTACACTGACAATAACAGATACAGAAAGGGGCTAGCGGTGCTCGTGCAGATGACACGAAAGGGATGAAAAGTGCGATTATTGATTGGATCACACCCAAAGGTCAATCTCTTAATCCTCATATCCCCCGTAACGTCAAATCTGGGCGCGGGTTCAATCACGAGCGTACGGGGGCACTTCTTTGCCCGGCTGGACTTGACTGGGCCAACTCTGAGTGCGTGTATTCATATTTGTCACTAAGCAAACGGGTCTCAACCTTGAAAATATGGCAGCATCAAGGCGAAGTTGATGGGTGGGCAAATACAAGTATCCGGTGATCAATGGCCGGTCTTCTTGTATGCTAACTATACGTATAATGCCGAGGACCCATGGAATGGTCTACTTAGGAGCGGTCTTCTTGTTTCCGTAAGTTTTTTTCTTTGATCTCGACATTGTTTGTATGATGCTTAATCAATTCAAGGCCTTCAAGCACATTTTCACATCCCCAAGTTCGGTTGATCAAGAACCCAGGGCAACACGTTCTGGAAATGCACGTATACATGGTATGCACTTTGTGACCAAGGCTTCCATTGCATATGTAGCTACACAGGTTAGTCTAGTCCCTTATCCACTATGTTCTTCACTTATTTTTCATGCAAGGCACGCTTTGCATTGACATCTGCGCAAGTATTCTCTCGCACAGATTTAGTCACTGATTCGGAACGCTTCTATAACTCTATTCTGGAACTTCTGGATGATCCCGAGGAAAGGGACGAGGTCGATCAGCTTCTGACATGGTGGAACCGGTACGTTCTCAATTTTCTCTACTCACTCACGACTGATCCATACGCATTCATGTGTAGACAAGTGTTCCCACTTTACTCTGAAACTGAACGTATTCCATCAAAGAACAGTGCATTGGCGAGGATTCGGGAGAAGCGAGCGGAGCTCAACGAGCGTGCTGGGAGCCCCAGTAGTTAGAGAATGGACATGATACATTCATAAGGCTGCCAGCTTTAAATTCTATCTTGTCCTTTACCCGCCCAACTGCCAGTGTGATGATGTCATCCATTTTTTCAACCACGTGATCATAATTCACGTGCAGAGCTTCAAACCACATGTTATCCAAGCGAGTTCCGAACGATGCATAGTGCTACCTCGTACACACGTCCTGTCATTTTCTCCGTATCGCATCAGAGTGAGTCGTGTTTTCAACTACTGCCTGGTTGCTGCATACGGTCATCCGAAACAGTTATGACAGGTAGCCACGTGTGGCCATGCTTGCATGATGCATCACGTTAAGTTCGAACGATAAGCATTGTCTGATGGCCACATACTGACATCACTTCCGGTTGTGACAGACAGCGGCGTGAGTCAATCTCGGGACTGCCATAGTCATGAGTCCATGTCCGGGCCAAAACCATCATGGTGATGTGAACCAGAATCTACATCAGAGTGAGTCATATTTTCAACCACTGCCGGGTTGCTGCGTATGATAATCCTGAACAGTTACAACGTCGGGTGGCGGTCATACTTGTATCACGTCGAGTTCCAACGATAAGCGTTATCTGACGGCCAAATAGTTTCCAGCCACTGCCTGGTCGCTGCATTTTGTCATCCCGAACAGTTACAACGGCGGGTGGCGGTCATACTCGCATCGCGTTGATTTCCAATGATAAGTGTTACCTCACGGCCCCATAGTTTTCAGCCACTGCCTGGTCACTGCATATGGTCATCCCGAACAGTTACAACGGCGGGTGGCAGTCATACTCGCATCACATTGAGTTCTAACGGTAAGTGTTACCTGAGAGTCACATATGAACATTGTTCCCAATTGCAACAGGTAGTGGGGTAGGTCAATCTCTGGACTGCCATAGTCACTATGACGAGTCGCACGAAATTCATATCACAGTGTGTTGGATTATCGTATAATAGCCAACCAACTATTGATGCCACATATGTTCATCCTTGCCTATGTGCCATGTCTGGTCGCACAACACATCATGTGATATAAGTTCAGGTCAATCATAGGACTATAAATTGTCGGGGCCAGAGCAGTGTTTTAAAAGGTAGGCATAATCAGGATGGCGTCATCTGTTCATATGTATCGTGTCGGCCAGTAATCCTAGGTATGACAGATAATGACTCAGGCTTCGGTGGAGTTGACAAATTGCCATACAATATCTATAATACAAGGAAGGGATTCATGATCATTGGTTGCTGGGAATTTCCTACCGTTGATTCTGACCACATGTGTCAACCTCTGCCTTGGCACATGTAATTCAAATGCTTGTGGTAGACACCTGTAGATTATCCCAGGGTGCTGACTCTGATGTTGTCCACAAACACAACAATGCATTGTCATTACTTGTGTGAGCTTTGACTTTCAGACCATATACTATCATGTCTTGGTAGAGTTGATCACTAACTCATGCTATGACCAACACTGCCAGATCTCCCAGTAAATATATGACAAGCCCAGGCAGATAGTCAGAATGATGTTTTTGGAAGACTTTTTATGGATGATAAGGTCAGGAAATATCATATATGACTATCTCAAACCTTCATTGATCTCCTGATGGAAAGACTTACATTTAGTGGGAGTATAGACCCGCCACGGCTTTGTCTCCTTTTCGGCAATGAGTGACCCAGATACATGTATATGCGTCAATATGCGGTACTCCTCCGTGCCACGTATACATTGTTGTAATTCCTCTGCAATGATAGTACGCATCAGTTCCGACGTCCCTTCAAGACAACACGAAATACGTTCTGTTTAGAGCCAGGTTACGCAGTGCGCACGCGGGTCCCATTATTTCCGAGGCTGGCCGTGGTTGCCAATTCAGCGAGTCGCGCAAGAGATCCTCGGAGCTTGACCTGGGAGGCTGGATAGGCCAGCCTTTCTCCGGGAGAATCATCCGGATGATTTTGCGTATGTGAGGTTTAATGATCTTCAAGTTTGCTTTGTCCGCTTGAGTTATAAAATATTAGAGGAAGCTCTTGGCAGGATGGCAGTAGTGCTTACACGTCTGAGCCAACGCAGTCAGTACCGTCACCCCTTTCTTCTGAGTCTTCCAATCACGGTCCCGTAGGAGTCTCAAACTCTTTGCGACGAGCTCTTCAGTGCCGTTATGGAAGCTGGACGGGTGGGCTGTGGTAACTTAGTCATAATGAACCGCAATCATCATCCCAATACCTACTAGTGTCCAAGGTCATGCGCAAGGAGTTGTCCAAGGTCATGTACAGGGATTTTTCCAAGTCCGAGTCCTTGCGCAAGAAGTTGTCCATGTGAAGTAATCCAGTCACGATGTTCTTCAGTTGTCCTTTCCCTGCCTTCCCTCTTAGAACCTCAAACATGGCCTGATCCATTATGCGTCTACCCAGGCGGTCTGGGTCAGGTAAATCAGCACCTTCGCCAACAATCGTTGATAAAGCATCACCATTTTGCATAAGATATACAAAAATCGTGAGCCCTTCCACTTGACCTATAGCATCATCAAAACAGTCGAGCTATAACATGTCAACGATGTGCTTCGGAAGGAGTGAGTTGTTCTCGATGGACTCTCTCATGTCGCCTAGTCTGATTTTGAGCAACGGAACTCCCTAAAGACAATATTCCACTCACTGTGCTTCAAACAAGTAGCCAGAGCATAAGCAGCAAGCAGTGCGCTTTTCTTGCCTTGCAGCTGATCAACAAACCTACCCACAAGGTCGATCTCGCAGAGATAAGTCTGAATAGCAGGAACTGATAAACAATCAGTGCATCATCTCCTTTGCTCTTCGAAACTAGGCTCACTCTCGCATAGCTTCAGAAGGGTCATTGTCAAAGTGGTGCGCACTCGTGAATCTCCTTTCCGAGAGGTAGCGGCCTTGGTGAATCCTTGAATAAGTTTTTTCTGTTGTTTATCGAGTGGTTGGGAATCTGATATAATACATGTCATCAAATTTGGTTTAAAACAGTCCGAAGGGATTCCACTTACTGAGTCCAAGAATGCGAGCTACTTGCGTAGGATCTGCACCGCCGCTTTCTGCCCCTACCAAACTGGGTAGTACATGATCGAAATTCGTGCGGACCAAGGTGCTAGGGAGATTTTTTCGAACGCGTGCGTCGAGAAAAGACAGGCGTTCTAAAACGTGGCTCGAATAAGGAGATACAGCCGCAAAAAAATCACAGCCTACCATTCTTATCTGGACCATAAAGCGCCAGCCATATTTCAAGAGCAAGTGGGCCAATTATTCCGTCCTGCTTCTTCGCCAGTATGCAAATTCTAGATTTCACTAAGGAGCATGCGGTTTTGGCTGCCGGTACTTTATCATAGATGACAATGTGGCTTGTCAACGACTGAACGTGAGAATACCTACCACTGTCTTGGATTCGTACCAGTGCCAGGATCATTATCATGCGGAGCGCAGCAACCAAAGAGTGTGGATCTAGAACGAATTGTATAGTAAGGTACTACTTCATATCAAAACGTGTGGTCCTTACCGTTCACCTCCAATACATGGCAGAGTCTTGCCACTTTGAACCTCTGGGGTTGGGCCTGAAGCTTCTCGATTATAAATTCTCGGGTAGCCTCTGACGAATGATTGATATATCACAAGATTTGTAATAATTACCAACGTACCACACTGTAACAAGGCATTCAAGCCCATGATCACCTGTATGAAATTCCTCTCGCGTTGTCTATGAGTGAGCACGCTTTTGGCCGTGGTAGCGATGGTCAAATCAACCAAGTTCACGAAAATGTCCAATACACCTTGGGTAAGGATGTGCACTCGCAAATCCTCGTGCCTTGTCATGGAATTCAAGAGAGCAATCATTGTGAGCTTGTGTCGATTCTCCTGTTCCGCCCAAATTCTACTGAGGCATTCCTTCGCGTCCTTAAATGCCCTGTCTGAAGGCCTCTTGCGAGGTTGCGCAGGATCCTGTGAGCCTGGATCACCGGCTGTAACAGAATATACATCACGTACGCCTCAAAGACAGAGGCAACAGACTCACATGCTTCATAGTAGGCGACGATGGTAACAAGCCTAACGTGTGGTGCATAATCGTGACAGTTCTCGATGATTTTCTCAAACTTTTCTTGCCAATCAGATACGTTTCTAACGTGTTCCTTCCCCTTGTCTGAAGGCAGCGGAAGAGTGATTATTATCTGCCTGAAAGGTGAAAACTTACTGAATCGCAACATGAACAACAATCTCTCGAGACATTCCGGTGCACCCAGTCGACGTTGACTCAACGACTCGGAGTTCACCAATTCTTGCGCTTCCATGTCGCTGAACAGATCTCTCTCCCAGAGAGGTTCATCCAGCTGCGCATTTTCAGGTGCTCCATACATCATAGACATGTTAAAGCCTCTTACCCGTGTTGCTAGTGGTCTATACATGTTTGCGTGCAAAATTGAAGCATGGACCATTTGATGGGGCATGATATGGCGTGGCTCCGACAGATGCATGCTACAGAGGGCGAAGTTGAAGTTAACATCAAGGGACAGCGAACCGGTACAAGCCTCACCGGTACCGCTGAGCTTCCTTAAGGGGATGTTCATCGAATACTTGTTGCTTCATGGCAATGTATTCAGGGATTTTCCACAAAGCACTCATTGAATTTTTGGTGCCAAAGTCAATATCATTTGGCCCCCTGGTAATATCTGTCGGGCGCAACTCAAGACCACAGTCGGCCGCTTCTCGATGCATCCACAACAACGATATGTTTTCGGCATGATGGTTCTTGCCCCTGTCCAAACCACCTCTTAAGGGAAATCATCAGTATGACGACAAATGCAGTTCGAGAAGTGGTACCCACACGTCCGAATGGCTGCCGGCAAACCAGACTTCCTTGATGTTACTAGTATGATCATGGCCGCCGCCAGATGAATGCGCACGCAGAACGTTGAGCGGGTCATCATTAATGTTGAGGCTAGTCTCCCGGAAATACTCTGGCATAAACTTGACCCTACATTCCGAGTCATCCAGAGCAAGCGCGTGTCGGATATAACGCGCAGTTGACGACATCGGAAGGGACACATCCCCTCTACTAAGCCCCACAGAGGAGACCGTATCCCTAAAGAACAACATCAGTTCCGGCCATTGTCCGACCGTACAAAGACTCACCAGACTCCGACGAAATGAATTTTCAAGTCGTCGTTCCAGCAAAATGTTCTCTTGAAATTCTTGGCGATATACCTCACCTCGGGCGTCCCCAATTGAATTTCCTCGTAGTAACCGTAGGCCCTACGGTAGCCTCTATGCCAAGTATGTTCGAGTCACCAGACAGCTACTCACCTGTCGATCTGTCCCTCCGTTCGTGTCTTTATCAACCCGACCTGCCAATACACGTGCATGTCTATAGGATCAGTGACTAAGACAAACAATTGGTTCCATACCTCGTGTATCATCCCTGCAAGAACCCGGACTTGATATGCACCTCGTGAGAACCCTATCAGACACAGTATCATCAACTTGCTCAAGCTGCAAAGAAGAGCTCGAAGTACCGAAGAGGAATATGTTATCCCCCTCTTTATATTTTTCTGCTAGCCAGCCATATGCTTCTTTGATTTTTTTATCTACACTCCTGTCGTCGAATATTCACTTGCAAAGCAAAGTGGTGTATAATAGAGATTCGAACCATGCAACCGCCTTGTCCCATATGGCGGAGACTGCTTCCTTCATACTCGTACCGATTACACTGGAATAATGCACAAGTTGCTTTCTCCCGAGTGATTCCAGATCGACAGCTTCACATAATTTCGCCACATTGGTATGCTGACCATAACAGTGAGCCCAGAAGGAACTAGACAGTGGGACGAAGCAATTACACTTCTACCGAATTGGTTGGACGTGCCGTCAATGCACACGACAAGGTTCTGCCTACTCGAGGTCGAGGTCGAGGTCGAGCCAGTTGGGATATCTGTAGCCATGACAGGACTTGGAGCTGATGTATGGAGTGCAAGAAATGCGGAAGGACACTGGAGATAAGGTAATAGGAATCCACGACAAACGCCTTATAAGCCGCCGGCCCGGGGTTCGGACGTGAGGCTTACAGAAGGCGCCCAAACAACGAATTGACGACAACCTGAATGACTCACTGAGCGCAACTATGACATATCTCGACGCGCCGACTTCCCTTATGGTAAGATAAGAAAGTGAAATAAGCGCTGCCTCTGACCTGAGCGGCTTTTCGACGAGCGGGGAGAAGGTCATGTACATCATTTCAACTGCAATTTGAAAAAGGACTCATCACACTGACTACAATGAGAGCCAAAGTCAATCATATACCGCGCATGCTGGCTCGATGGAACGTGCCAGTAAGTATAAGTACTGCCATAGCGCCCGACACAGATTATGATCAGATATATGGATACATCACTACAGAACTCAAGCTCACCGTGATGCCACAAGCTAACAATACATCTATGCCAGCACGCCCCCTTAAGTGCAGCTCAGGCAGAGGCAGATGAGCGCTGACGCTGAGCCTCGCATCGCATGATCAGTGGCACGCCGCGCCCGCCTCCGAGCCGATCGCGATCGAAAGCGGCGCGACGCAGCTGTGCGTAGTAGGTACAGCCGGCGGCGACATAGATTATGATCAGATATGGATACATTGCTACAGTACTCAAACTCTCCGGATGCAAGCGACTTGTTCCACTCGATAACCTTGGGGTGCGCAATGACCTAAGTAACATGTTATCAATCATATATATCTACTATGTGCGAGAACCCGACGCACCTTCTTGGGATCAAACCGCAGCACTTGCAATCCGTCCATTGATGCAGCCCGAGAAAGAGCGACATAACTCTGATCTACTACGCCCGGTCAGCATCAGGACGTGCACATAAATCACTCCCTGCTGGAGTCTTACCTTTCTCAAACACTTTCCCCAGGTCAACCTTGACCCTCTGTATGGTCTGACCTTGGCTTTTATGGATCGACATGGCCCATGCGAGGATCAGCGGTATCTGTAACAAGCAGGTATAAGGAGTCTGGAACAGAGGTCCGATCAAAGCGAGAGCCTACCTGCATCCGCCGCGCAAGCGTTTTGCCTTCGGAATCCTCCACCTTGAACTCCTCCCTCATGACCAACACAGTCTCCTTGCCCCCCTCGGGCGTCGGAAACTCCACGACCGGAAACGCCTCCTCCTCTTTGTGGGACTACCAAGGTGACATGACACTGCCCTTTCCGCTTAATACGAATTTAGAAAAGGGATCGAGCCCTGTTATACCATCTGATAAGGACGTTCAGATCGGGAGTCTGGTCGCTACTACCACTGTTGTTCTCTATAGGCTTCACACCTTAGTTTGCAGAATTCGCACTGCTCAATCAACTCTGTTTTTCTTCTGGTCCCCTTTTTGTTGTGTTTCCTTGCTTTTTGCATCGCCGTCCTTGCTCGTTCCCGCAGACCTGCCGCCCTTATCCATTTCCAATCTGACACCCTCCTCTACAGTCGTTTGAAGCCGTTTCTGGCGTGCGTCTTGTATTTCAAGTTGCTAAGCTCGATATTACCTTCCCATGTCCCAAACCATGTCTTAATGCTTTCATACGGTAATCGCGTTATTCAAAGCGCCCAAGAGGGGGTGTGGGCCATCGAAGTTTCGCGACCCCTGAACGTTGAACGTTGAACGCCGAGCTTCGTGGCGGGTGCGCGACTTCGTTCCAAGTAAGTCGATCTTCATGCCTCGACGACCACCTCGTGCTTTTCATCCTGACAACCCAACACCCGCTGCAACCTATCTCCGAGCGGCTTTACCATCGCTCGTGTCATGGATCGGTTACTGAGTCGCTGATTTCCTCCATTCTGAGGTGG
>JBBPQC010000430.1:0-20139 GCA_038092295.1 Leccinum arenicola
GGAAGATAAGACCAAGGAGCATGTTGAGACAGCCGATGGCAAAAAGGAAGAAGGCAGCAACGAGCGTGAAGTCGTCAACGTGTTGGGAAAGAACAGAAGCTCCGATCCTGAACGGCACCATGCAAGGTGTCATACTTGAATGGCAACTGTTGCGCATCATATCAAATTGCTGCTCCATCGGAAAGCAAAAAAAGAACTTACTTTGAGAACCAAAATGTGGAACAAGCGAATCATCGTTCCCAGAATATATCATGACCGTCACGCTGTGCTCCGTACAATTCGTCACAAGATCAGTTAGGAATGTCATTGGTCTGACCTCTCCAGATGAGCAAATATGCAGAGCTCATGTGCAGGACTCACACAGGGCCTAGAGGAGAGTAGCGGGTAAATGATGATGTGCAGCTAAATTAAGGATAGAAGCTCACTTGGGTCATGGAAGCTATTAGCTGAAAAAGCATAAATTCACTGTAAACCAACACAAAGAATGGCTTACAACCGGAGTCGTTTGTCTTTGGAAATGAGGAAACAGATTCCAACCAGTCCTTGCTTGTGGGTGCATGGAGCGCAGCACGCGTTGAGGGGTCTGAGGAGATGTAGTACAATCAAAACCACCCAGTAATTCCACGAGTTGTACGAACCATTGAGAAAAACGCTAGCATCCATTACCGCTTGAGCGCTTAGGGCATCGGGAATATTGTATACATCAAAATCCTGGGCCGACGCTGACGGACGAGATCAAATATGAGCACGACCCGAAGCAAGGGAGACTTACACCAAGGAAAAGTAAAATTGATAGCATAATCGATCATCTCGTCATAGATGTCACAAAGATAATACGGGTCGATCGTGCCGTTCGGCCGACCGGACAAGTCCCGTCCCCACATATCGCGCGCACGAAGTCTCTCGTGGTGCATCAGTAAATTTCTCTTTCTCAACCGAGTAGATTGCTTATTCTGTATATCAGAAATGACCCCTTGCATTGTGACTTTAGAGCTGGATTTCCCAGGGGTACCACTTCCAGAAGTGGCAAACGGCAATGGGGCATTGAAAGTTGGGAAGTGCTCTGGCTGGGGGTACTGCAGCGTTAAATTGAACCCGCAGAGATTGCTCCTAAACGCAATGTTAGATCCCCTGGGGCATCCATCACCGCGTGAAACGCACTGTTCTAGGAAGTACTCAAACACCACTGGATCATACCCAATAAGTTGCGGGTATGTTTCCAACACGCTGACCACAGGTAATAGCACATATGTTTCTAGATCCGTAATCGTTCCGTCTCCAATGGCGATTCTCGTCAGATTAACAGGAGGATTCTCCGTCTCAAACCATGCTTTAGTGATGTATGGCTGAAAAGAATGTTATACGGACTCGCAGGATGAAGATGTAGAACACATACTATATACATCCCAGCATAGCTCTCACCAGTAAGATACAGAGGTCGCGTGGCGAGGTTCGGGAACACTTTTACGAGATTTTCGAGGAATCCCATCTACGGATACTTGGATCAGTACGTCAATGGTTTGGTAGATTTGATGTGGATGCTCACGGAATCGGCACCCATCTGGTCCTCGTCGGCAACTGATCGAGATATGTCAGAACTACTAAACGATAAATAGAACGCAGTTGGCGTGCTCACTTAGGCCGCCACCGGTATCAACTGTGCTGAATCCAGTTCCACTGATGGGAGTACGTAAATCCACCATCATAAAGACAACGGTCGACATACACTGGTTGGTCTATGTACACATAATCGGCAACAGTGGTCCATGGATACTGATTTTCAGCCGCAGAATAATTACTCAAGATGTTGATGGGACCATGCTGAGCCAGACACGTCAACAGCCTCGAATGCGCAGGAATAGCCAGCATAGACGAACGTACCTCAAACAAAAGTCCAACGAGACTCGAAGAGCCAGGACTATACGGGATCATTAAGTGTACAGCATATATGCACTCGTGGACTCACCCTCCATTCAACCAGATCCCCCAAGGCTCAGTACTATTCTCGGTGAAGGATCCGTTTGGAGATTCGAATGCCCAAAAGAATAGGGTATTATTAGGGTGCCCCGTTCTCTGGACGGGGAGATTTCCAGCCCAGTTCCGAGAAAGGGGCCATGTCACGTTTGGGAGGCTTTCTGTCACCTGAAAGTCTGCGATAACAACAACGTTCATGACGTGAAAGGAGCACACAATTGAGGACGCACAGTTCTGCCATTCTGGACTGTAATCACCGGTTGGCATACCAGGATACACGTGAGGCCAGCTATTATTTGGAGCTGGAGCTATTTGGGCTTGCACGGATGCGAGCAACGAGAGGGCGATTGGCAAGAGCACGAGGGATGGTGGCCGGGACATGGGAGGAGAGCGAAGCACGAACGAGGGAGAGAGAGTCCAAGTGCCCGCAAATCAACTCCGGAATTCCCAGTGGGTTAAATTTTCGTGACTCTCATTGAGTATAAATCCGATTCTACCTTGCAGGCGATAATAAGGTAGGATCTTGTGCAAAATGTCAAGTGCAATATCTGACTTACTGTGACAGGTTCGATCGGGTCGCAATTGACATGAAATCGTGTGCTCTTATACTGGCAATGGCATTCCAACTGCTGGCGCCGTGCGACGAGAGAGTAGTAACTTGATTCAATGACACCTCATATGAAACAGAGCCGCCGGTTTTGTCCAAAATGAACTTGCCGGAACTTCTCACGATCACGAGACATGAATATGAAAAGGTGTCTTGCCGACCTTGGTCCCAATTTACTGGCCGTGAGGTAGCTTTCGACGACAGGAACATTGATATGATTAAGTATTTACTTGGGGGGGCAGGGGCGCATATGGAAAAGAGAAGTTGAGCACTCCTGCCTTCAATCTCAATGATGTACATCCTTTTTTCACTGGGACTTTGCCAATGATGGATCAAACTTTTCAGCAGCATGCAACCGATCCTGAGTGTCCGAAGAAATATGCCACAAAATTCGCTTCATAAGCCTCAGTCACGTTCTTCCACTCGTTTTCGCAGGCATGTCTTCCAACGCATTCCGCACACCACTTGTCCATATCCCCAACTCCTTCTCCAACGCCACGATGCTCTCCCTCACCTCCTGGCCCACCTCACCGCCCTCATTCTCCCGACCGAACCTGACCAGTAACTCGTTCCTCGCCCTCAACAGCGTCTCAGATGCAATTTTGAGCCTCGTTGGTCCGCTGGGAGGAAATGTCATTGTCTGAGACGGCGTCGATGGCGACGGCTCGTCTACGGCGAGCAGCTTACCCAATTCAGCGAGTGCGACGCCGCGCACCGGATGTCCTTGGTCCAGCACAGCGGACAGCCCCGTGAAGTGCTTGGCCGCCGTGCGTATGCTCTCGTTCAAGACCTCCTGCGAGATGTTGTCGGAGAATGGAGCGAGCAACAACGACTGGTGAAGCTTCAACAACGTGAGGAGGGGATGACATGAAGAAAGTAAGCCCACTGAGGTCAAAATTGGTATAATATTTGTGGTCAACTGCTTCGCCTTGGCATAGTCTACAGAATAGAGAGCGTCATAAACGAGACAGAAGAAACAGATGAGTGAATAACTGTACCACTCGATTGGAGACTCGTTGCTTTATCTAGGGCTTCTTGTCCAATGCGGACTGCATCGATGACAGCATCAGGATCGGTGATTGCAGCTTTACAAGATGAACACCGAGAAACTAGGTTATCTGTCTTTCACGGTCAGAAAATGTGGCTTATATCGACCATTTATGTACCTTCGTCTGGGGCGGGACAGGTGCCACCGCAACTATTTCGGGCACGACAGGGCTTCCCGAGGGTCAAAGACGGTGGGCGTTGGCGTGCATAGCGTGCATTGACAGATAAAATTGTAAGTTTCTTCGAGGATCTTTTGTCTTTGCGCCACGGAGCGTCGTGTCGATGTAAGCTATCGAAACCTAGGACAAAATGATATAGGTGACTGTTGAAAGTCTCTGCAGTGGGGTGCGACATACCTCCTCTCAGATTACGATATCTCGTAGAGCGATAATATTCATAATTGGTTCTTTTCCTCTCGTCCTACCGCTGCGAGGGAACACAACAACCGCGTTTGGAAGGCACGAATAATTCGCGAAAGCGACAAGCGGAGAGATAGTGACCCCCAATAGGTGAGTGAGGGTGAAGTGAGGGCGAATGTGTTGGTGATGAACTAGGACGTAGATCGAATTGGCAGGGCAAAAAGGAACAAGCAAGCTCGACACTTACCCTTGAGATCATATCCACAAGGTCGCATGCAGACATGATGCCAAATTCTTCGAGGTCAGAAGGTGCTGTCAGACCAAGGAATCGGACCACCGAATGGGCCAGATGGGTATGAGCTTCGACGGAGGCAGGTTGCTGCGGTGATACTTTGTCTGAGTTATCATTTCCTCGTTCAGCAACGAAAAGTTGCAGCGATGATGTGTACGTCGAGCTTGCTGTGCTGGAGATGAAGGAGGGCGAGCGCAAGGCTGCAGAACGGGTGGCGGGTAAGGGGGAATAGATCGCGATCTCCGGTAATCCCAATACAGCCAGTCTGCAGCACCCACATATTACTGCGTTGACGTGAACAAAACAACTGTGTGAACTGAAAGAAAGCACCCACACCGCACCGTGTTCATCTCATAATTGTGAGCAGTCGAGATGTAACGGTTCCACCCACTCCTTGACCAATATACCGTCATGAAAGCTGATCGAGATCGATGCTTTCATTGGAATTCAGAAGGGGAGAGTGTCTGGTAAGCGGTATGGCTATACCACCCTACTTGCGATGGTTTGCGCCGGGACGACGGACACACAGCAAAGGGAGAGGTCCTCGTCCTCGTCGTGTCCGAGCCCTCAAAAGGACAAACGCGCTAAGTTGTCAGCAATCCGAGAGCAGGAATTCGGGTTGGATGCCGTAAGAAATGCATGAGATGGACGACAAGATGGAACTAGTCCTGGATGGACATACTTATCTGCCTTATAAGCCTTCAGAAGCACCTGCCAACCTGGAACGCACGGGCCCGAGTAGAGTTTTCAGGCGATTTCGACTCTCCGTAGAGGGAGATACTGTGATGTTGCTATGATAGCAACCCCGTTTGATCTGCGATCTATGTTTCATTCCCCCGGAGTAGAGCTTCCGAGCCCAACAGACGAACGCAGATCGCCTCATCTCTGTTCACCGCCGACGTTCCTTCCTGGATGATCCTCCATAGAACCGTACGTCTCAACTCCCCTATGGTCACGTAGCCGCTCAGTCCCGTCAGGCCTCAGCGCCTTTCAGTCCTCTTCATACACTGTTCGAGCATTACGACCAGACCATTGATTTTATCGTTATACTCTTTGCGATTGCGTTCGTCTATTTCATGTTTCCGGAAACTTCGGGCCGCACGCTCGAAGAGCTATCATTTTGTAAGTGTAATAAATCCTCTCAACGGCGTTCCAAACACAGTACCTGGCATTTGAGCGCACCTCATCAACGTCCTCTCCAGACGAATGCGAAAAGCTGACACTTACGTGATATAACATCTCCAACCTATCGGTCAATCCCATTGACTTCAGAAGTTACGAATAAACTCATATAAACAATGGACGTACCCATGGCGTCGATCCAGATAGGATTAACAGCTGGGCGAAGTACGCTCCGCTATGATGGCCCACCGCTCATATAAGGCGATTCCACTGGCTCGGACCTGGAAAGGGAAAATCTGCACCAAGAAGTCTATTTAGATTCGAGTCCATGTTGTCGCACGAAAATAGGGTGAAGATGACAATTCTACTAGTGGTGCAATACTTACCACGTCCAAGGCCGAACGCTAGGTTGTAAGTTGGACTGTGTAAAAAGACGAGACTACAGAACATGAAGTGTGAATAACATCAGACACGGCATTTTCATAGAACTTGACACTCACAGTGCTAGTACCACCTGAGCAGACAGTTTCCTTTGAGTGAGTGAATAGTCCGCGCTAGCTGTAACAAAAGCCAGGAGTATGATGAATAAAGAAATGGTGCAAGCCTAGGGTTGGGCAAAATGAAAGTAGTTCGAAAACATCACTCAGCAAGTACATCTTGCTTCGAGGACGATCAATACAATAAGTGTACCATTAACTAATTTCCAAGAAACCTTAGCAAGGTTGATTATATTCTTCGTTCGGTTATCGTGGATACCAATGTTGTCCAAGATTAGGGAAAGGAAATGCCTGTCAGCAAGATGAGCAGATAGTATAAGATATCATGGACAATGGCAGAGCTTACTAAATCAATGCAGATCCACTCAACGGGGTGCACAGACCAAGGAATGTCATGATGATGATCCGCCTTCGCATGCCTGGAGTTGAAAACATCTTCTCGGGGTTCATCTGGGAGATCACCTGTCCTGCGATCCTCCACCCCCGATTACTGGTCATGGCAAAGATCCCAAGGGACACGGCAGCAGCAAGGATGGAAGGAACCGAGGGTAGATTAGCTTATAGTGACCCCTCGCAGTTGGTGACGATGTTAATTTAACGAGATAATAAGAAACACGGCAAAGACGACCCACGACGACATGTTCCTCAGGATGAGAAAATTCTGCATAGTTTAACGAACAAATCGGCGAGATAAAATCACATCGACACACCTCCAATCAAAGCGGCTGCAGCGACGACACAGAATACACTGGGAAATCCAAGGATAAAACGAGCAATGACGAACATTGTGACTATCCGATCCTTGTCATGAAAGGCATCGAGGAGGGTTGAAAGACACCACTAACTTACAATTCAGAGCATAGTACCATTGAAGAATACCCCAGCGACAGATATTACACTTCCGAGAAATATTGAATATCGCCTGCCGAACTTGTCGACAAGGAAGGGGGCGAACGGAACAGCAGCAACGTAACTCAACGCCTAGATGGAAGCCATGAGACCGAGAGTGGCGGATTGTAGTCTGTTATTCGAGTTAAATCACTATGGCATCAAACATGGATATACTCTCACATCCGAACCAAGAGGACACAGCCAGGAGGCCGTTTACCATGGACAAGTCGTAACTATTTCCGCATGAAACACAGGGATGTAACTACTTGCCCAGTTGTCATATCGACTCCAATGATGCAGGTCGGAAACATCACTGGCAAGATATAGTATAAGAGTCGAAGGTTGGGTTTTCTGTGCTAGGGAACCTTATCTTGCTGCGCGAGTCGAGACACGATGTCGTCGTTATTTTCCAGTGGAGCATAGCTCAAGTTTGACTTTCAATGTGGCACGTACGTAAGTGGGGGCAATGGCGTGTTGTCATGAAGTTCATTAGTAGGCTTCCCAGGAGTCGGGGACTTGGCGCAAGAGCGCCGCTACGATAGTTACATAAACGAAGCCTTCAACAGAACAATATCAACCGACGAGATATTTTGATCGATCAAGTCGTCACCGGGAGTGTATGGAAATATATACTGCACGCTCTTATTCGTGTGTACTAGTGCTTTGCTACATTGTACGTATCAGATGGTGGTGCGGCGGCACGGTAACGAAGAAGCTCAGGCGAGCATTCCTCCACTGGGAAGGTTTCAGTGAATATTTCCCTTGACGATCATAGTCCTCTTTTTGCCATCAATGATATCCGAACTCGTTACTGTCGAGTAGTTCACAAACGGGGAAAGAGACAGGTGGGACCGTCACTGGTTCTACCCGCTCGATTGGGAACGACTTGGTAACGAAGTTCGATATTCCTTCAAGTTACAAGATACGAGGTAGGTATCTTGCAGAAGTAGTAAGGGCACGACTCTGAGAATAGATTTCAAGCGCTGCCAGAGTTCTTTAATCTGAGCTCCTCACCTGAACAAGGTGCAGACTGCGACGACCTTCTGACATACAACGTGTATGATTCTGGCAGATCTAGAATCAAGTGGGTTCGGGTGACGTTTCATTGCGGATTCACGAGAACATCCATACGGAGACGAAAGACTTGAGAGGACGCACGCCCCCGCACCGAGGTTGTGCGAAGAATAAGGCATATTTGATAAATTGGGAAACAATAGTACCTCCACCATTTTGCTTCGACCATTGTGTACTCTTGGAAAGCGAATCGGAAACCAGCGGAGAATTGGGATACATTGCGGCCAGAGGTGGGTCAGAGTCATCACTGGAAAAGGAGAGGAGGACGGTTTGCATAATGCCGTTGTCTGAGATGCCGAAATTCTGACCATGAAATCGCCTACTGATGATACCCAGCTCAACATCTCAACATGCGAGACGGCGAAACCAGAAACGGTTTTAGCCAATACAATTCGAAGTTTGGATGCCACTGTGGCTCGGTGGGGCATTTTATGTTGGTAGACATGAGTTCGGGGTGACGGTGAAGTAATGAATGGAACAAGTGGTGAGGGTCCATTCGTCCAACTTCAAAGTGGTGCGAGGAAAACGAAGGGAATGTCATGTCATGAATCGGGTAATGTGACTTGGTCACCATAGACTGGCTGAAATATTTTTTCGATGTTTTCCGACTCGCTCGTCGAATACGGCAGCGGGAAGAATAACCAGTGGCGTCGTGTACACAGAACAGAGATATAGATTACATGGCATAGGCATGAGCATGATGCACGACAGGTGTCAATCCAGATTACAGCGAGGAGAGTTCAAAGCTTGACGGGCATCGTCGACGAATCCAGTACTACCATCTAGTCGATTACCTCCCTGTTGTGACCTCGCGACCACTCGTTTGCCCGTTTAAAGTGTCCGTTTCCGATGAAGCTGCGATGTGCAGAGAGATGGCATCATGGGTAGACAGATCTGTGTATGCACACTGCTAGTCCAGACCGAATGGCGGAGGCGATGCGAGCACAGGACGCACCTGAACAACAGCGTCGTCTGTGCGTGCCAAGACAACTTCCAGGACAGCGTGCATAAAGGACTACCATCCTTTTTTTGTGAATGGGCCTTGTGCAAGAAGAAATAAAAGATTAAAGTGGAAGTGGAAGAAACAAGAACGAGAAACTGGACTGACGATCACTGACCCTGTCGTAGGAGGGGGAATGCCACGGGCGAGTTATCTATAAATGTTGTTGAGCGATCTAGGCATATTCGTTGGTGGCAAGACAGAAAAGGAGAGTCCTACCAGACAAATATCCCTAGTTGAAGATCTGGCTCATATATTGACGCGTCACTAACCGCGTGCTTGGCCGAAGCCGTGGCATGGATCTTGACGCTGGGTGAGTTCATTCGAACTTGGGAAGGTCGCTGATCGCATCGTGTACGGACACATACCGATGCGGAGCGACGCCAGAGAGCGTGGTTATCGGATCAAGGCGAGGTCCCTCTGGAAATCTGATCTCCAGAGAATCGTTGACATGAAAATCGTGCGTAGGTTGGGAAAAGCGAAGAGAAGGCACCAAGAGACACCATCAGGACGTCCACAGACGAAGGACCAGATTCGCCGTCTATATGAATGTGAATTGATGCTGCCCTGCTCTGATCTGGGGGGCGGGTACGAAATTCTGCCATATAGACCGATGGGGTGTTGTCCTTGACGGCCGAGGCACTGGAGAAAATTCGTGTGACCAGATAACGGACCATTCTTCAATGCTCCTGGGGTCCGAATGGAGCATATGAAGCAGGAGAGCACGGGTGATCCTGGACACTTGCGACTTGAACTGGGTGGGGGAGAAATACAAGGCTTCGGAGTTCACAATGCCGGTGATTGCGGCTAGGCCGACCAGACGCGTCCTGTACGTCGAGTTAGACTATGGAACGGAAGCGCATACAGACAACATTTACCTATTCCTGAGCTCGTAATCGACGGATTTTATTTCCGCAGTAGACTGTTTTGCAAAGTGGCCCAAAATGACGAGGTAATTCTGCGTCAAGTCGGCATCTACGCCAATGGAATGACCATCGGTGTACGTGCACCATGGAGTAAGCTGCTCGCACTCAACGTCGGGAAGGCAGGACAGCAGAGGGACTACGCACTACGCTTGCCGCACGAGCAGAGATCTCCAAGTCAGCACTGGCAGAGACCAGACTCATGGCTGTTTTGAGACAGGAGAGCAGAGAGGGTGAAAGAAGGGAGATGTCGCGGCGACATTCGATGGCCAATGCTCTGAGGATGGCGGGAGTAATGAGGAGGGATCTGCAAGGAATGTCGGTGAGTCATGAAATTTTGAAAGAGCACGAGCACAATGAACGCTCACGCTCGAACACGTGCGTTACCGGCGAGAGCCTTGTTGCACTCTGTTCTTGTGTGATGAGATAGCTCATGAGCGTTGGGACGGTAGCAATGAGGGCTAAGGGAGGGTAGCACGCTAAGACTAGGGAGACGTGGGGTTGGGGGTGGATATATGCATGGAGCGACTCTACTTGCTCCCAATCCTCGGCGATGTAGCTCATACTGTGGGAACATCCCTCCCGGGCCCATGCCTACTATTACGTCCAGTTCACGATCGCTTTCCTCCTCGAGAACGTGAAACTATCCCTAGTCAAACCCAGTTGGATCGACCACAATATCCTTTAGCATACCAAGCACCTCCCAATGCGACATCTGCATCAGGTACATCCATTGCTTGCTGATCATCCAACCAGCAATACTCTTCGGAGGCCCATCAGCATACCTCTTTCGGGCCTCGGCGGGCCGAGCATCCGCTCCTTCCGCCCAACACCTCACCGGGGACGTTGCGTATTATCCGCCTTGTCTTCTTCGTCCAGAACGTCGAAAAGTTGCTGCAAACGCAAGCTACGCCAGGCAATCCCGCGTATTCGAAAGAACGTGGTACGCATACCGGTCACACGGTCTTCGCCCACTCCCGATTCCTCTGACGACATACATTCTATCTAGAGTGCGCCATCAAACGTGCCATGTTCAAATGTCGCCATCTTATTTCGTGCATCCGAGCGGTTTGCAAGTTTCTAAGACGTCAACAGATCGTTGCTCACGGGTAAGTGTGAACGGGTTCTACATCCATCGTTCCGTCCACCCCACTGTGTCTGTCGATGTGCCAAAGCCCAAAAATAATCCGCCAGAGCAGGAACCCGTGTCTCGTCGGCACCTCTGGGATCGTTATTCATGAGACGGAGAACGCGTTCAAGATGATCCCGCGGAAGAACCAGTTGAAACGCACGGACTTCTGTCCCCTCATCCATTCCCCCGATCTTCTCTGAAGAAGAGTTTGTCATTTCTCTCCCTTCTTATAGCCGTCCTGAAATGAAATTTGGTCTTTGCGCTCCCCATACCGCGGTACTCTACGCTCTCTGCGTCTGTTGCAGAATGTGATCGGATGTAGATGTTGCCCCAATCACAAAAAGAACCAGAATTGGAACAATAATACTCACAAAGACAGCATGGACGGTCCCCGACGGACCTTTCATCGAATTCGATTTGTATTACAACCAGTTTCGTTTACATTATGCGAATCGGTCGAACAGGAAATTTATAGCCAATGAGTCGGTCGAGCAGGTGGCAGTCTAGCAGATCGAAGGGGCAGGGCCGTGAAGATGCTGCGTCACGGTATGTCTGGGAATACGTGGTGTCCGAGAGCGTGCTTCTTCGCATGGAATCCAATGCTAGCTCGGCTCCTCGTACACATACACGACATGCTCGTGCCGAGCGGGGCCGTCGACTCGAGAGCGATTTCACCGAATGAATTATCAACGAGCATAATAATTATGTGCCTATGCTGACTATATCATATTTTGTCTGCGATACCGGCGTCAGAGCCCGAATACGACGTTCTGGTAGCTCGGGACAGCTCCGTGTTTGCCACATCATTACAGACTACACACGCTCAGATTCTGGCTTACACTTGTTACTAGCTGTCAGGGCAGTAGGCGGGTAGTGCAACAGACGGCAAGTAAATGACATGGCTCATGAAATCAATGCGGATCCACTCTACGGGGTACACAGACTCATGGATGTAGTAATGATAATTCGCCTTTGCATGCCTGGTGTTGAAAACACCTGTTAAACAGTCAAACGTTTAAACAGTTGGTTGTACACAATCCGAGTCCGGGGGCAGACAAGACTTCCGAGTCCTGGCACTGAGTCGGCGCGGTCACTCGATGCGGCTAATCCAAAACAAGAAATGATGGTGAGCAGAAATGTTCCCCGTGCTGACAAAGAACAAATTGTAATGATGTATGTTGGCTCACACGCTGCGATGGTTTAATACATGAACACCATTGGTAACCAGGTAACCGGAACTTCTTGATTTCGTATTTCGTGTCCAATAAAACGACGGACGGACGGCACCGCCTTAGAGATAGACTGGTGACCAATCCGTCCAAAAGAGGTAATGCTGAGGCGAAGCATACCGTCGATAGACGGACTGGTAAAACTGGTTGTGGCGCAAGGGGGTGGAGCGAGCTTCCGTCTATCGACGGTATGCTTCGCCTCAGCATTACCTCTTTTGGACGGATTGGTCACCAGTCTACCTTAGAGATACATACTTACTACTTAATCGACGAGCAGATGGGCCGCCGGCAGATTTTGCCGTGCATTACATAATGTACTGTAGTGGAGGCGCGCCATCGTCTATTACATACAACATGAGAATGTGAATTATGTGAGGGTAACGCCAACTATTTACATTACGAATTCTACTGTCCTCACGTCGACAGTCGGGTTCGAGACTCAATTACGTACAGATTCCGAATCGTCCTCCTGAGGGGTTGCCAGTGGAGAGTCGTCGTGAGTCTGATTGCCGAATTTCCTTACTAACTTTAGGGTCCAACTTGAACTTGGTCACAGTGTCAGTCAAACAGTCAGTCGCGGGATCCGGATGAATAACCGACCACTCGGCTCTAAATCTCTCCGTAGCGAATAGGTAAACTCGTGTCCACACAGTAAAGGAAAACTCCGTCGACTATTCTGCAACGAAACTCAAGACTAGCACAACAGAACCCTAATTCTCGGCATGGTTCAGACGTTTAATTTAGTCTATCAGACGGCGTAAAAAAAGGCACCGATCCGCGTCCTAAGGCTAACGTACTAAGTGTGTATCGTGGCCGTAGACGCATTTTGAATGACACAAAAGTAACCGGGTCGCCAGCTACTACTCTCTTTCGAGCCAACCATGACCACAAAGCTACTGATTGAACCCGAATATGATTCTACCTGTGGCCAATGCTCAAGTCGCCTTTACCGAGTGTCTTGTAAAGTGGAGCAAGACACTCCCGATTCTCCGAGGCCGCATCGCAGAATGTAGCTATCACCGTGACCTTGCGGCCAACCTCAAGGCTAAACGTCAGCTCCTGACTACATGGATGTTTTATATTTTTATTTTTATTTCATTTCGTCCTCAACAGGCTGTCTCACTCACCTACTGTTTCCAGGGTTTTTATTCGGACAGCGGGCCCGCGTTGCCTCTTTGGCTTCGGGTCCCATGGTA
The DNA here is from genome assembly GCA_038092295.1 of Leccinum arenicola. Lineage (NCBI taxonomy): Eukaryota > Fungi > Basidiomycota > Agaricomycetes > Boletales > Boletaceae > Leccinum > Leccinum arenicola. The sequence continues at coordinate 13,344 of JBBPQC010000430.1, forward strand.
CTTCCAACTTTCAGCTTTGAAGGTTCGCGTTAGCCTTGCGATACGCTCTTTATCTGCTTCACCTCAACTCCATCCCGAAGGAGAGGCGTCATGAAGATGTTCGACGTATACTTAGGCGAGTTCTCTCGAACATCGCCGGTGGCACCTCGCTGTTTTTTACGTCCCAAAGTGCGACCTGGGAACTGAAAGAAAAAGGTTCAAGTATCTCAGCCCTCAATTGTTTGACTCATCAAGAAATCCTCACAAATAAACATTGTCACCATTTTTAACCAATCGTACCAACGACTGTCACCCTGCTGATCTCTTCTTCGGCACTGAACACTCCACCACGTGGATGATGTTGCTGCGACGATCAGCGATGTATGTCGCCTACCTCAAATATTACTGCCAATGCTAATAAAAATCAGCCCATGGACAGTCTGCTGACACCTTTCCAGGGTCATTTACGTGGCGGGGTCTTGTTCCCGACGGCGTGCGGTTCTATCGTCCGCGATGTGCCAAGTTACACATTATTGCTTCGGTCTATTGTCAGTTCGTTGATAGTCCTCTTCAGAACGCTATCTGCCGACATCAGCTTAGTTCAGTTTCTCATCCGCGACTGCGTTCGATGTTCAACGGTCCATTTCCTTCAACGCATGGTCTTCACTTGTCAACCTCACCAACTCAGTCTTCATCGAAGGACACAAGATTGTGGACGCATCTCGCTTTCGGACAATCAAATCGTCTTGGACTACCAATGGCCCGGACACCTTGATGTGACTCGGTTCAAGTCGGCTGCTCGCTTCATCATGACATACAATGCCTGCTCATCAATGCATGAGGTATTATGATGTCCCAACCTCTTTCATTCCTTCGACAAGTGTCATTCAAGCTCCGCTTCCTTTGGGCACCACTGACATATTCCCACGCTTCTCTCCCCTTGTGTACACTGCTCCCAGTCAAACACCTTTGAAACCCATCAAAGTCTTTAGTATGGTTCGGACCTCCCCTGCCCCCACCCTCATCCATGGTAGCGGCGGAATTCACGCAGATGACGATTTCATCATTCCAGAATCTTTACACTGTGGTTCTGCGGATGGAGTTTCCTGTCCTCCATCTGTCTTCCCAGACCTTCCCCCTTCCTCCCCACTCCATCCCCCTTCTTCTCCTAGCGCTTTCACCACCTCCATGTCCTCCGATTGTCCTGATTATAAGCAGCGACCGAAGGTGGAGGATGGCTTCAGGCTCCGCAGTGCTTCATTCAGATCCTGGGTCCCTTATCGCCGGCCTACAGATCTTCTGTCAGGTTCCCTAGAGCTACGTTTCGTTGAGAAAGCACTCCGTCCTGGAGGAGACTCTGGACTGTCCATCAGTGACGTTAGAAAGGTATTGTCTCATAAATATCTTCGTCGTTGATTGACAAGTAACATTCCCGCAGAGTCAGAAGCTCCTCAGCGCAGGTCTTAAACGATTACCCAATAGGGCGATTGAAGAGGCCGTTTTGATGAAGCATGCGTGCCGGGAGACAAAGCGATTCCGTGCTCTGGCCTCAGCTTGGGAGTTAAAAGAGGCTCGACACTTTACGAATTACATCAATTGTGTACACCAAGTTGACAAGGAGGAATTCTCCTCAGAGGTCCTAGATCCTGCTTTGGACAATCTTATCAAATTCCGACACGAAGCGTACAACGAAGAACTGCTGTCCTTGGGAGTCACGGACGCACAACTCGATTCTCTCGAAGCAGAAGTAGATTCGCGGATCAGTTCATCTGAACCCCCTAGCTCTCCATCCTCCCTTCCTGATTCACCTTCCCGTGATATAATTTCGGCTGTCGCTAGCAGTGATGAGGAGTAGGAAGGTCCATGTAAGGATTCATGTTCATAACGTACATATGTCTCATATGTACAATCTCTATACCAGTATGTCAAGAACGGCTCTTCTCCCATTGCTAGACAGTTTTAAGTCTCCCAACACAATACAATACAATACAAGGAATTAAGGCCACAACGCGGCGTAGCCGCGTAGGGGTTAAGAGGCGATGTTTAGTAAGCAAAGGAAGATCGGAGCTAAGCTGACACGTGTGATTGGCTTAGTAACTGGCTCCCAAGTCCGACCACGTGCTCGTAGGTACCATTCGATTGCTCAAGCATCGCGCAAGATAAATAACAATCCAGGATGGCTGGGAAGACGGATAGATGATCCTGCTTTTACGTAAGTCCAAATTTGCTCAGCGGCAATCATGCTTCAAACCAACTTGTACTGGCTTCACGACGGACGGTTGGAACTGATTGAACGCAACATCTACGAAACTGAATTGAGTGACAAGCAACACGAAGCAAGAACACTAGCGGCATGCCTCTACGGGTTTCTTGGTGAGGAACACGACGTTGGCTTTTGCAAAATGCGGGGCCATCACCATCTTTTCGTTTCAGGGGACATTTCAAGCAGTGTCTCCCAAGGCGAGCAGCTCCTCCATGTGGTTCACACAGGCGACGATGGACTAAATATCGCTGCAGAGCACTTCCGTTGCGACATATGAATATTTACGCCATACGCCATTAGACATCGACGATGCTCGAAACGGAAGCGGACATGCCACACATGCGCTAGTAAGTGGTCCTTTAACCGCGGGAGAAATGTCATGTTGAGACCCCCTCCGATAGTGAACCTGCTCGTTCGCATTATACAATTGGATGAACATCCAGGTGGAGCGTGTGTCCTCGAAGTATGCCCTCGAAGTATGCCACCTGCACTCTCTCGTTCGCAGTTCCCTCATCTCCCGTCAGCACGTTATCATCAGAACACCTCTTGGGAAAGTTGATGGATCTACTTTGTTCCTCCCATTCCGGTCATTTCCGCGGCAAAGGCGATCTTACCCTCCAAGTCCGTCTTCCTCTCCACCATCATCAGAGAAGGCCGCGCGTCATGTAGGGCTTCGGGAATGACGAGAACGAGAGCGACGATGGTAAGGAGGAAGATCCTGACCGTGTCGTTCCAGATCACAGGGAAGGATTCGACGATGATATCCATGCCAACGACGAGGGCTAGTACGATACACTGCAGATTTACATGATAATGACACATACACCAACTCATCTACACTTAATCCCATATGTATCATTGAGGTGATTTCGCTCTCACTCGTTCGGGCTGACATAATAGTACTTGCCCGTCATACCCTCCGCCGGCTGTCGGGGAATAAGTATCTTGATTTTGCAATTTTGGTGATAGGCTGAGTCACAGCCTGGGGCTACCGCCAGGAAGAGAAAACAATTTTCAACCCAAATTTGTCAAATCTGCCTTTGGTATTCCAGGTTTCCACGTGGTTGCTCGGCAACAAAATGGTACTGTCGGATTTCTTCGGCTGCTGGTTCACTGAAGGTCCTAGGGCAGTTCGACACCCGCCGACTCGGAAGCCTGAGAATCCATTCCCGCGCTACAGCCTAGTACGTAAACACCGGCGGCGTACCACGGTACAGTTAGTACGCGAAAGGTTCGACGTGAACGGTGCCACAGGTCGCATAAAGTAAGTGACAGCTAATTTGAATCTCGTCCTTCAAGCATCAAATTCAAGTTGGCTAGTAGTCTATCATCAGTCGGTGCTCATCGTGGTTCCACCCATGATAGGTAACTTCAGTGCCGTACTCTCCCGTACGTGTGCTTGTGGCCGTTCTTACGACGATGCCGGAGGCTTCACGAGACACCAACGCGCATGCCCGAGAGGCAAGAAGCGCCTTTCAAATGCGCTCGAAGTAGCTAAGGAATCCTACCGCAGAAAGAGAGTTCACTTCCAGGCTAGTGACTTGGAGCTTGAAGGCGAACAGTCTCATGCTGTAGACTCAGGTCCATGCCTGCAATCTGATGCACAATTCCCTGGTAGTTCAAACGACGAGCCTACTAATGTGAGTTCCACTATTAAATCCTTTACTTGGAATAAAAAATCAATATCGGTGTTTCATCCTAGGGTGCATCCGAGTCCAACTGCAACCGTCAGTCATTCCCAACTGGTTCCACAGATGTGGATGACTCCCTCCCGCTCTCATTGCGTAGGTCCCGTCGGGAACACCGGCGTCTCCCCCAGCGATTCCGGGATATGCTCCCTGAGCCACCCCTGCCACTACCTCCTGCCGAGTCCTTGCCGTCTCCCTCGCACCCGTCACGAAGACAGCCGCTCTCGTCGCCGCCACTTCCAATGCCACACCCCTTGCCAGTAAATGGCGTGTCAAAGCCGCCTGAGGTCTACAAGACTCGACCAAACAGTTTTGGACTGTTGCGGTGCTACGACGAAGATTCTTTACCGGCTCACGACCCCGAGGACCGTTCCGGCGGAGACTCATCTGCGGCATACGATAAAGTATATCAGCTTCCCTTGAGGGCCGAGTCAAATGTAGGAAGCAGTGCTGAATCGGATCAAGCTAACCCGTTCTACCCATACCCGAACGAAGCATCACTGTGTCTGGGTGATTGGTTTTGGAACCAGGGCTGTAGGAAGTCGAAGGATGATTTCAAGAAGCTTCTTAGCATTATCGGGAGCAAGGACTTCCGAGCTGAAGACGTCCGAGGTGTGCAATGGGCGAAAATCGACAAAGAGTTGGGTCAAATGGAATCCGCTGCCGCGCCGGAGTGGCTGAATGGAGACGCAGGTTGGAAATCCGCTCCTGTCACGATAAGTGTCCCATTTCCCCGGCGTTCACTGTACCCTGGTCCACAAGATTACACTGTCCCCCATTTCTATCATCGATCTCTCGTCTCTATCATCCGCGAAAAGGTATCGGATCGCACCCCACGTGCCGTTGTCTTCCACTACGAGCCGTACAGGTTACTTTGGCGTCCTCCAGGCCGGAAGAATGCCAAGGAGTTCCAGGTTCATGGGGAATTATACACCTCAAAGGCTTTTTTGGAAGCTCATCGGCACCTCCAAAATCAGGCCCCTGAACCAGGATGCGAACTCCCACGTCGCATTGTCGCGCTGATGTTTTGGTCAGACGCGACCCATCTCACCTCATTTGGCGAAACAAAATTGTGGCCATTGTACGTGTACTTTGGAAACGAGACTAAGTACGAGAGATGTTCTCCATCTGCTAACCTATGCGCACATGCCGCTTACTTCCAATCTGTGAGTAGTTGAGTGACTGTCACTGGTTGTCTGCTGGATCTGACCTTACAATCGTATAGTTACCAGACGAGTTCAAAGACTTCGTCATGCGTATGTCTGGGGACAAACTACCTAGTGATTCCTTTGTCACACATTGCCGCAGAGAACATTTCCATGCTCAATGGTGCAAGCTTTTGGACGACGAGTTTATTCACGCGTATGAACATGGTATTCCTATGTTGTGTAATGACGGTATAATGCGACGCCTATTCCCAAGAATCTTTACTTACTCAGCGGATTATCCAGAAAAGTAAGTTGCCGAGACTCTGGTATGTTCAATGAAAAAAAAAACAAACTAATCTATGGTTTAGAGTCTTGATAGCAAACATACGAAACTTGGGTCGGTGTCCGTGTCCCCGCTGCCTCGTACCGAAGGACCGTATCCATAATCTGGCGAGTGCGAGAGATATTGTTCAACGAGATGGGTTAGCTCGCAAGGACACATCGGAAAGACGTCATAAAATCACATCGGCTCGCCAGCTCATCTACGAACAGCACTTCGTGGTGGACTCCCAAAAAGTGGAAGAGATTCTGAAGGAGGAGTCGCTGGTACCCATAAAGGTTGGTTCCCCTGCAACTATAATCTTGCTAAACGGCAAGAATTCATGAATTTGGTAGAATGCATTCTCCGATCGCCTTTCTCATACTGGGTTCGATTTTTTCTTGATCTTGGTAGTCGATCTACTACACGAGTTCGAGCTGGGAGTGTGGAAGGCGGTCTTCGTCCATCTACTACGCATCCTGGATAGTCGTAAGGGAAATGCGGCACTGCCTGAGCTTGACCGCCGGTGAGGCCAAATCATCTATTTGCTTCCAGTTCTCAGTTGACCCAAATGGCGTGCTCTAGTTATCGTCAAATACCTACCTTCGGCCGTGGTACAATCAGACGATTTAGGAGGAACGTCTCGGACATGAAGAAAATGGCTGCTCGGGATTTCGAAGACATACTACAGGTCGGTCTCCCCACCGTTGTTTGCATCTCGAGATCCCCGGGCCTGACTGTGCCATTATGCATTTTCAGTGTGCTCTCCCAGTATTTGCAGGCCTATTTCCTGAGCCGCATGACAGTGAGATAATGACACTATTATTTATGCTTGGACATTGGCACGGATTGGCCAAACTCCGGATACACACTGACGAGACCCTTGACGCCCTTGACAAGGTCACGAAACGCCTTGGAACTTTGTTGCGCAAATTTGTTGAAGATACGTGCCCCGCCTTCTCAACGAGGGAACTTCGTCGTGAAGCTGAAACTCGGAGAAGGCGGCAAACACGTGAAAACTCCGGTGGTCGCACTCCCGCACAGCACGAAGGATCTACTGAGAAGACAACCGATCGCCGCCCGAAGGTGCTTAACCTGCGAACCTACAAGTTACACGCACTCGGGGATTATGTTTCTCAGATAAAGTTGTTCGGAACCACAGATTCATATTCTACGCAACCGGTACGTATATTTTCCGTTCTAAGTTTGTTAAGCTAAAGGTCTGAGTACCCACCGGTACCAGGGGGAACTCGAACACCGCACAAGTAAAAGGCGCTTCTCCACATCAGCAAACCGACCTTTCCCTACCTTCGCAGCTCCAGTGGTACTAGGGATCTCTAGACTCCCCAGACTCCCCAGATTTTGACAGATCCATGACAGATTTGTCCCAGATTTATGA
>JBBPQC010000431.1:0-20093 GCA_038092295.1 Leccinum arenicola
TGTTGCAGAAGATATGCCGCAAATTGAAACCACTTTTCATTGCTGGTTCCAGTTCACCCTCGGTCTTCCCAGGACGTGAGGTGTTTTGTAAGTCCATCTATCGCATAGCGTGAGTCTCACACGATAGTGAGTGGTGTGGTGGATTGGTTAGAGATTCTGATCGCTCTGTTTAGAGGGTGGTCATCGTTAATCCATATACCTCCCCCACAGGCTGCATTTTATTTCCCGTTTGTGGATGCAGGAGCCGTCTGTGTATATGGCTACTGGTGCGATGTGTTGTCCCAGCTTCTTGGGGTTGGGTTGGGTTGTCTGTCAGGACCTGAAAACACTCGTCCATGGATCCTCTCGTGGTTATGGTTGGGTCGAAGGTGACCTCGTCGCCGTTTTCCACATTTGCTTGGTTGTTCTTTTCTTTTCTACAGTGGGTGAGCGATAGCCCGTCCTTGGGGGGGCCGTCCAGTCGGAAGGGGAAGTAGACGTCATTGAGGTTCCCGATGATTTCACGTGCAGTTTGTGCGCATTTATGGAGATTTGTACATCCTTTGGTGGCATGAGCACGTCGCTGAGGGGCGGTAGCTTGTCATAGCTTGTGTAAGCAATCAACAGGTCTTGACGAGGTCTTTCGAGGGTGATTTGGTGGACCTTGCGTAGGCACTTTGTCTTTGTCTTGTGGTATCGGTTGGTGGCACGCCGATATGGTACCGGGCCAGGCTGGAATTTGACGTTTTAGCGCTTTTGAGAGTTTGCGGGGCGCGAGCATTAGGTTAAATCGTTTTGATGTCTTCAGGATGGCTACTACTAGAGGGCGTGGGACAGGTTTCCCACCCCTTCTGGGTCTACCCGAGGGGCACAGTGATGTCAGGAAAGTGTTGACGCTGAGGGCGTCCAGTATGCCATGGTCGTTTATGGTGTTGATTATCGCATCTAGGACATATGTCCATGTTGGGCATGACATTGATAGATTTAAATAGTCTCTTACCCAGGTGAGTTCGATGGCGTGGTTTCGTGTTTCCAGGTCGAGGATGTTGATGCCGCCTTGGGCAGTTTGGTTAGATTTTTCATGCTCAGGCCAGGTGGTGACCAGCTCGCACCACTCCAGAGGAAGTTGCGGACAATGGTGTTAAGGGTCTGTGCCGTGGCGGGTGGCATTCCTTGCGCTTTGGTGAGGAATTGTGTCATTCCTCCCACCACCATTTGGACAATGAGACTTTTGCATCCAATGTGGGGGTGTGCGGTCGCCCAACGGTCGAGGTTTTCTTTTATTTTGTCGATGATGGGGGACCAAGGTTGGGCGTGGTTGATACCATTCCCGAGCCAGGCTCCGAGGATTCTCATAGGGTGTCCGTCAGGCGCTATTCTGATGCCGTCTGCGAGTGGGGCATCGTCTGGGTGGAGACGGTGGGTGTTGTAGGACCCGGGCCCTGTGGGCAGGTGTGCAGATAGGTATTATTTCCGTCTTTTCGAGGTTGAACTTGGCACCAGAGGCAACGCACCAGGTTTTTAGTAGGTGTTCTAGGGTATCGTTTCTATCGGAGTGGGATAGAGAGACTGTTGTGTCGTCTGCGTAGAGGTTTACTTTAACCACTGTTTCGGAGTGGGGGATGGTGTTCCCCGCTATGTCTGGGGTGTTTCGAATGGAGGCCGCGAGTGATTCTATCGCAAGGTCAAAAAGCAGGCATGACAAGGGGTCTCCTTGTCGTACGCCTCGCGTTACCAGGTAGGGGGCGCTTTGGACCCCGTTGATGATCACCCTCGTTCTGGCATGTCGGTATAAGGTGCCGACCGTGTCGATGAACAGCGCTGGGAGTTGGAAAGTGCGCAGGGTATCGAGGAGGTATTTGTGGTCTATTTTGTCGTATGCTTTCTCTTGGTCGAGCGCAACAATGGCGCCATCTTCTTCCATGTAGTCTGCATAGGCACTCATGGTCTCAGCTAGTTGCATCGGGTTGAAAATTAATCGCGATGGAACGAAACCAGATTGATCGGGGTGGAGTAGGGGATACCATCAAGGCCTGTTGCCGTCCCATTCTTGGAGGACATGAGCGCCGTGCGTACTTGGTCGGCGGTTAGGGGGTGGTGGAGATCGGTGTCCGGGTTTGTTAGTTTTTGCGCGTCTGGGATTTAGGTTTAAAGTGCTGGGCAGCACGGCGTGCGGGGTCACCATGGTCGAGGAGGTCTTTTTATTGCAGGGTGTCGTGGTAGTGGTGTGCTATGTCCGCCATTTCGGATGATTTCGTGGTGAGTCTATTGGTTGTGGGGTTATGGAGGGCGTAGATGGCATCCCGCGGTTTACGAGGGGAAGCGGTTCGGGTCCAGTACTTGTAACACTTGTGAACCATTTTGCCTGCGCGCGGGCTTTCTCGTTTCGGCCTCGCTTTGCTTCCAGGTGTTGGATCTCTTGGCGGAGTAGTGCCGCATTGGGACGAGGTGTCGGGTCGATGGACTCGATGTTATTGTTTTGCTCCAGCTGCTGCAGGTCGCGCGTGAGCGCCTGCAGTTTGTTTTTCATTTTTGCGGAGCCGGCTTTGCCTGCTTTTTTCACGAGGTCACTGATGTCGTTTTGAAAGGAGACCCAGAGGTGTTGGGGCGCCATTGGTTCAGTGGGTTGTCGTACTACGTCATCAACGTCGTTGTCGTGGTGTCGTGGTGAGACGGGGATGGCGAGGGTGGATGACAGGGCGACGGCGACGGGGTTGTTGTCATCATGGTGAGATGGTGAGGGCGAGGGCGGGAGAGGGGACGGGGATAGTCATCGTCGAGTCACGTCGTCTTGTTGTTTTCGTTGGCCTCGCGTTGTCGTTCCCCTCATCCTCGCGTCGTTTGTCTCCCCTCTGCCGTGGTGTCACTGAGTCGTCGTCGTCATGGTCCTCTCTAGGGTTTTGCACGGCTAAAGGCTACCCGTGCGGGCAAGAGGCGTGCGGGTCGCGGGTACGGGGTTGCAGGTTAGACTGCCGTTGAACCCCACGTGTATCCATGAGTACGCGCCCGTCGCCAGTACGTGGTGCATCGTCGTCGTCCCGTCGTGGCATGCCGTCGTGGAGAGTGTGAAAGGGAATTAAGGTTGTGCTGACTTTGAATTCCTGATAGGACACGTGATCCTAACACAATCCACAACGGGGTGAAGCAGCCTACCAGGTGTTCCTGAATGTATTTCCGGTCCATTCTTATGTAGGCCAGTGTGCAGCACAGAGGCTCCCCTTTCCTGTGCTCCCGAGTCCATCCTACATAGAGGTTTAGCAAAGTGAAGTCACCGCAGCCACATGTTCGTAGTTGCACAGCCACATGTTCGTAGTTGCACAGCCACATGTTCGTAGGTGCACAGCCACATGTTCGTACATGATCTTCGAAGTGTAGTGAGATTGTAGTTGAGTGTAGGGAGAAATTGTAGTGAAAACATTAGTGAAACAGAGTACAGTAATGAATGATGAAGAACGACCAACTAGCGATGTTATCGCAGATCGTCGACTCTGGTAAAGCAAAGCAATGCCGAAGACGCCCTATGATAACATTGACAAATGCGGAATGACTATTTGGTGCAACACTAAAAGTGGACGAGACCGGAACAATATGTATATTAGTCGAAATCGCTGTACGTTTACATGATCATTCACGATGCGTGTCTGTAAGGACTGATCGATTTCGGTAAAACGAAGACATTGTACTTCCACTCACCCTCACTTATATGGGAACGCCAGCTTCACTTAAACTGAATCCATTGAATGCTTATTGTTGCACTCGTCCCGCAGCAGAAGTTGTTCAACCGTTCGGTTGTTGCGCAACTGTTCACCACCTATCATAAGGTTGTAGTATTTGCTTTCATCCATGATTTTGTTACGCTCACACTACGCTGTTTTCACATACGACAAATTTCACTTTCTTTTTCACCACACTTTACAACACTCTCACTACACTTCGAACGTCATGTACGAACATGTGGCTGTGTGTGGCTACGAACATGTGGCTGTGCAGCTACGAACATGTGGCTGTGCTGTTACGAACGTGTGGCTGTGCAATTACGAACTATAGTAGCCATGACGAACAGTCTAACCAAGTGTCTTTTGTTTCCTACAGACTACACAGTTCATTGCCCTTTCCAGTATATTTCGTCACTACGCTGCTTCGGTAAAAGTTACTACACTCTCACTAAGCCTTTATTACACTGTCACTTAACCTTTTTTTCGGTAAAAGTTACTACACTTTCACTGAACTTTTGTTTTGTACATTGTTCACAATGACTACCTTGTTTGCTACACTTCTTCGTTTCGCTACACTTTACATACAATAGCACTACATGTTGTTCCGTACAATAAACATTCACGGACTGTTTCACCAACTCTTTCACTACACTTTCCCGCTACTTTACTACACTTTGAACAGCAAGTACGAACATGTGGCTGTGCACCTACGAACTCTGATTTTGTTACTCAGTTGACTACACTTCGCTAAACCTTTCAGTACACTTTACGACACATTGTAACATAGCATGTTCACATGGCTTCCCTGTATCGTATGAATGTAACATGTACATTGACAGTCGGTTTTCTACAAGCTTTCAACACATCAATTTGCAGGGTGAAAGAAAGAAAAGGATCTCTGTTGCTCATCAAGCGGTATTTGAGGTATGTACTATGTGTATAATTGATATGCTTATCGTAAATTACCTGTGGCTTCTACATACCATAAGAACAACTCCATAATCCTGCTGTAATATCCTGGAGATGGCGCCCCTACCAGCCATGATGTGAATGCATCGGAATCCTTCCATTGTACTCCAAGGTGTTTCATTGCCTTATCTCGTATGCTTCTGTGTATCCATATCCCAAATAATGTTGGTGCGACCACATCGTCCCATTCACATGGTGGCTTGTCTTTCTTGTTTCCTGAGAAGTCTGGATGAAGCATGTCAGAACATGATGGGACATAACACAACCAGCAGATTCCTTTCTGTGGCTTGTCGGTTTGATATCTGATTCTCCCTTTGAAGTCCCGGAATTCTCCAAAGCCCCCACATTCCACCAAGGTCTGACACGAAAATATCTTCTGCTTGCACTGCTTCCCCATCACAAGGCACAGGCCACATCCAGAATACTTGACCTTGTTTAATGCGTCGCGCATACGCGTTACATGTGCCGAGAAGGTTGTAAGTCGATCTGTGCGCTGCCGCTTCGCTGTCCGAGCTGCATTCGTGAAGGGATCGTCTTGAGAAGATGTTCCTGTATCAAGAGCACGTTTTGGTGCGACTCGTGGTAGACTCGTAGGTGTTGGCTGTATCTTTGAAATTGGATGGGTGTGTTTTGGATGGGTGTCTGGAGCGGTGATTGCCTTTGCTGTTGGCAAAGCCGACTGTGGTTTGCAGACAGAGCATGGAATATTTTTGGGGTCATCCTTGCATTCCAGCCCCTTTCCATCGATGTAGAGCGTGATCCCGAACCGTAGGCACCGATCGGTCCCGTGCATATAAACATAGTCATGGGCATACCATTGACCCTTATGATCTTCTGTCTCTCTTGTAATCTGTGGCCGTTGAGGGCTTTTTGAAGGAATGATGAAGCATCGTGCGCATTCCCGATCACGTCCGGCGCGTCCTTGTGCTTGGACAAGTTCGCTCATCTCTAATGCCATCTTGAAATGGCAAGTGAGTCGGATGTGAGGATAGTCATTTCCGGTGCTGAAGGCATTTGTGCAGATCATGATTGGTGTGACGCCATCTCTCCAGTTGTTGTACATCTGCAGTCGGATTTCGTCTGTCACAGTCTTAGCCCCTGTATAAAATGGCCATCCTGTCTAGAGTTCACATAAATAAATATATTCCCAAAAGAAAATGCAGATACTCACTTCTGCGGCTAGTTGCTCTCCATCAGAAAGGTATGCCACAAATACAAGCCCTCTATCGTTATCGCTCCACCTGCTCACTTCCTTTTGTATGATATCGAAGAGCTTTCTTGGAAGTTGAGCACTTGGAGCAGGTCGTTCCAGGATATATTCTAGCTCGGGACGATTGCTGCATTGTCGGATTTCAATAGCATTGTCTAACACTCCGAAGGATGTCTTCAGGCTGGGGATACTTGCAGGAGGTACTGTGGCACTGAGCAAGATGAGTTGCATGTTGTGCTGGCGTAGTTCGTCGACACGCCCAAGTGAGTTGCGAAAGTTCTCAGACAACAATGGAAGATGGGCTTCATCGAATACCATCCGAGTGATGGGAAGGTTCTGATGCAACTCTGCGATCATTGTACGCCAGGCGGGAAATGCTGCACGGTCTGCGGACACAAGAATGAGGTTGATGGATGGATTGAGTCGCCCTTGGTCAACCGATGGGTCGAATGCTTGATACCGAATTTTCATCACATCCAGCTTTCGCTTCCAGTCTGTCATGAGAGACTTTAACGGTAGAACAACAACAATCCCAGTGTCGGCCGAAACAATGGCGGGGATGATTGCTAGCATGGACTTTCCACCACCAGTCTTCAGCATTGCAATGACATCTGTCTTGCGCTCCATAACGGCCAGCACTGCCGCCTTCTGTTCTTCTGAGGCCCATGTTGCATCTTCCTTTATCAACGCTTTCCGTAATGCTCCAAGACATTTCTCCGCAACAGCGACATTGTCTGGGCATTTCGGGAGGGTCGGAGGGGTGTTGGCAATCATTGCACTGACCACACCTGCGATCGGAAGTGAATTTGGACATCATTATGCTCGTGATGATTTCACTTACTATTAGTGTCCGCATCAACATACAAGTCATTGATATCCATGTCCCGAAAATTAGTTGGTATTTGTTCCCTGTATAATGCAGGTTCGGGTTCGGCTAGAAACTCGTCTGGTATTGAAGGCTGGTGATGTGCGACCATATCGTCACGATTGGCGGAGGCTTTGAGGGAGTTTGATGTCAGGGACATAGCATCCCTAACTGCAGATTGAATAATAGGACAGATGGAAACTGAAATCTTGTCGAGTAATCGAGTTTCGATATTTTGGACCAGATCGTCTTGTATCTTTTCCAAAATACGATCGGCAATTTTCTCCTCTGATAGAGTAGTGTGGTGTGGTTGATGACGACCCAGTACATCTTTCTGCACATCTACACCTAATTGACCTGACTTCGCTAGATGCTGGAAGTTTGCAGAATCAGTACGATCATATGATAGACCAAGACCACCTGGCATGGTGTGCAGGATGAGTTGCCACTTTACACTAGCTTGTAAGAAGTGCGGAAGGAGATCTTCTGCAGGACCAGAGAACGCATCAGGGCTCAGTCCATAAATTCGATTTTCCGTAGCCCGTGAATGTCCAGCTTGCAGAGCATCGACGGTTTCGTTTTCATCCAAATCTAGGAGATCCTCTGTATAGTTTGCAAGCTTGCGCTTGAATGCGATGCTGATGTGCCGCCAAGGATTTACTGTCAACGTGCAGCCAACGTGTGAAAGGCTCATCTGACTCATGGCATTGCTGAGATCACTGGTGTTGAACAGCCTGTCGACGTTGACGAAGATGTGGTTCTGGTAGAGGGGCAAAGTATCCCGTGGATTTTGCAAGCATATATAGACAGCGAGTTCAGCGAATGGACGTGCAAGAGCAAGGGATTGGATCATGAGGTCGCCAGTAGTGCTGTCAAGTGAATGTGGAATGAGTTTGTCTTGGCCACTCATGGAGCCCATCTTGGTATACCGTCGGAGAATCGTGACATGCTTGTTCATGATAACAAGATTTCGTGATCGATACTTGGTATTGCGGAATGACATTGGGGTGAGCTCTGTTCCACGGCCTGGAGCACCACTGAGCATTTCACACCGTAGGAGGAGTTGGGCTTGGAATTGCGCGTAGTCTCGGAGCCATTGTAGGAGTGCGCCGCGATTCCATGTCATCGTTCCTTCATGCAATAGGCCAAAGGACTTCCCGACAATGGGATCAGCCATAATTGCATTTGCGAGTGCATCACGGTTGCTGAAGCAGGTATTGCGAGCATCAGTGAGGAAGGAATAGTCAACGTCTTTGTTGCCAAGGATGTCTGCAATGTGATCATAGGATATTCGTAAGGAGAGTCCTTTCAAAACCTTCTTCTCCCATATGTCGATGATGTCTGTTCTACTCTTTTCAAACATCGTCCTGAGTTGATTCAGGTGTATCTTGTCTCCCCTGTAGAGCAGCTCCTTCCACTCAGTACGATCCACCCAAAAGACAGAGGGTAGACTCATGGTTTGAAATGCCACAGAGGAAGCATAGTGCTGCAGGGAACGTATACGGCTGAATGGGGAGTTGGTCTTCTCTGTAAACCATGGGACAAGGGAGTCACAGGCAGCCAATTGATCACCGCCAAACTCGTTGGTAGCAAGCCTGCTGATCTCGCGCAGGCATGTCAAACGAATACAGTATTGCAATTTTGCAAGATATCCTGTGATATCTGTGGGTTCCAGATGACCCCCATCTGACTTCAAGGTGATCAGGAGCAGGAGTCGTTCTGTAGGACAAGGGATTCGATTTCCTGAGGATTTGTGCCACGTATTCAACCAAATCCCACACAAAAGTCGATGCAATGCAATTGATACATCCTGCTGGCTGTGAAGGGCATTGCAGAATGCGACCACCTGATCTTTGACGACAGAGGGTAAGGGAAGGTGATAGTGGTCTTGTGATGGCAAACGTAGCAGGAGACAGAGAAGCGCAATGGTGGGATGGATGTACTTGAGCAGCGATTTTGGATCCAGATGTTCATGCAATGGAGTATTGTTGATTCCACTTAAACGGAATTCAATCAGACAGGCCAGAAGAATGGTAGAACACGGCTACTTACTCAGAATTTGGGTCTGGAGAATTCAGCCTTTGCAACACGAGATCGTCTGCATCATCCATCAATCTTACAGCTTCCTTGAAATATGTTTCCACTGCTGCCCTGATCCCAGGTAATGCCGGTTCCATATCGGCAGTGTCTGGCACTTGCACCAACTGGAGCAACAGTTTGTGATCGTAGCCGACGACATGCTCGTGCCATCGTGTGAAGCGTAGCCAGGGAGATATGACACGCTCATCTTTAGGGGCATGGCGATGAGAGGAAAGATTTTTTCTTGACATTTCGCTACGTAGACTGCTGATGACATGCAGGGCTGCTGGGTTCTGAGATGTTGTGGGTGATGATATAGGAGGAATGGGTTCGACGACACGCCAGTAGATACGAGAATCTCCCCCTCTATTGAACTGCTGCATCTTGCATTTGGTCCACTGATCGGGGATGGGAATATCTCGATGGGCACGCATATGATGCTGTTGTAGATTTTTCTTTAAACTGAGGGAATAATCGCAATGATCACAGGCATAGCCTTCATGAATCTGCAACCCTTTGAAGGCGGTGACACCATGATCAGTGACCAAAGGAAGTGGTAGTTCGTCTTTCAAACCGAAGAAATGAATAAGCTTGTCAAAGAAGGTTTTCTTCAACTTCATGCCATGATGCTTCGAGCGTAGATGGGACTGGACCTGGCATGGAGCCAGGGCTACAAGACAGATGTTGCAGCAGAGGCAATACAAGTCGGGATCGATGACAATATTGAAATATTCCAAAAATGGATGATGAAGCAAACCATCTTTTGGATTCATGATCTGTAACGAACATGAGCAATGATTTTGATATGATGAAGGATGCCGTACAGGTTGAGTTAGGACTTCGCAATCCTCATACACATCATCGGGCTGATCTGATATTGTAAACAGTTCATTCTAAATGCCACCGTCAGGTATAAAATTGGTGCATAAATATTGAATGTTTGCCTTGCAAGGATTTGCATCGTGTCCAGTCATCCCTATATCATCGAGTCTACCTACATCTGTCGAGGATTCTTTCTAAATGCTACTTGTCAATTCATGAAAGTATTCAATAATATTGCACTTGCCTTGACAGGATTTGTATCATTCTGAATGTCGCCAGCGTGGCCGAGTCGGCCTAAGTCGGTGGATAATTCGTTCTACATACAACTGTCAATTCATGATACTGTTACATCAATAATATTGTCCTTGCCTTGACAACACCTGTACCAATATTACCGCCATTGCCAGTTCCACGAGGAAACTGAAATGAAATTAGTGAATAACAAGACATAGAGAACAAAATTCGTTGACTAAATACTTACGGGATTCTGAGTCTGGCTATCTGGGGGTACTTGTTCTTGTGCAGGTGGATTGTCCAAACAAGGATTCTAAAAAGTATATGAAAGTTAGAGGAATGTGCAGAGAAAAGAAACCCATAATTACTTACATTTAACGGGGTGACCCAGGACTTTCGTTTGCGGAGGTGTTTTTTGAGACCCTCCAGGCTGGGAAATCCTTTCTTGTTCGGACAGCCGGTGGCAGAACACAAACAAATATAGAGACCATTGGCCAAATGGACAGTGATTTCTCGACCAATTTCTGGGAGAGTGAATTTTATGCCATCTGTAATGCCGACCATGCATTTCTTTTGGTGTTTAGAGTAGGTATTGCGAGAATCAAAGGTAGCTTGGCATTTTCCACAGGTAGGCATGATGCTATAAAGTTGGATCCAAAAATGGAATGGATGATCACGGTGTGAAATGAAAATTAATTTCGAACATTCATTACTAAGCTTTCCAATTTTGTACAACAACATGATGACTAAGCCCCCTTCACAGGTTGAATCGGGATTTCCAGGAACCGGAGCAGTCTTGAGAGAAGTCCATAATACTGCCCATAGCATTAAGAGAATGTAAGACAGGACAATATTGAATCTTATGAACAAGAAAGTCGCGATTCTACAAGGCATTGATAAGAAGATTTGAGATCATGTAGGACTTCCCTCTCCACAGCCCTTTGCCTGACATCGAGGGACAGTGATTGCAGGGCATGGGCGCAGGCTTCAGACGTCGCGGCGCCAACTGACGCGACACCCTGCATGTTGAGAGTTTCCCAGATCCAGACTCCGAACGACTCTAATTTTGGAGGCGCTCCATCGGGTTGTACCACAGTTCGCAGTTGCACAGCCACATGTTCGTAATCGATGTTGGTAATGATTAGCCAGCTTCGTATGTAATAAGTGAAATGTGTAATGTATGAAGAAAACAGCGTTGTGAAGTGCACCGAACAGGGTATAGTGAAAAGGGTAGTGAAATGGGTAGGTGAAATTTGTGTAGTGTAACGAGTAGTAATGAGTAGCGAAAAAGTTTACAGAAAGTGGTAGTGAACAGAGTAGTGAAAAGTGTAGTGAACGGAAAGAGGGTAGGGAAAGTGTAGCAAAGATGTAGTGACATCAAAGTGTACCGAAAAGTGCGGTTCAAAAGTGTAGTCAACTGGGTAACAATCACAGTTCGTAGTTGCACAGCCATGTGTTCGTAATCAATGTTCGTAATAGCTACTCATAGTTCGTAGGTGCACAGCCACATGTTCGTAATATGTGTTCGTAAAGACTCTCACTCTAATGACATCGTAACGGCGCTGCCACGCCCAAGTCCCCGACTCGGTTTGTCATCATGTCACAGTGAGATAGGTGTAGGGGTTGCTGCTCGGTCCTGTTTCTATGTCCAACATTACATTTTCTTATAATCAATCAAGTGGGCGAGAGCAAAGAAAGAAACACTTTTGACAAAAGAAACGTGTGTCGTGTAACAAAACACAGAAATGGACAATCCGTCAGATGCAATACACCCGGACAATCCCTTTGCACAATCTGAACAATGCCGTGAGTGCGTCTTCAATGAGTGCATTTCAAATTGAGCCATGCACAAAAATGGTGAGGCATGTCGAAAACATCCGTGTATTCATGCGGAAAACAAAGCGGATCATATAGGCGGACGCAAGTCATCGGGAACAACGCGCGGACTGACGACATTTGAATAAAAAGGAATAAACTTACATGGTCACTAGACTTTTATCGTTTGAGTGGTCAGAAAAAGGACGATGTGTCGAGGGAAATTGAGATGGTGGAAAGGTAGAAAGAAGAACGATTTTTCGAACTCAGATTATATTCAAACTCGGGTCGGATTCGGGTTGGAGTGCACACGCCATTTTGCAGAAATCGGCGTATTTGCGTCCGAGTGCAACAAAACCCTCCTCTTAGGAGTCGGAGAGCATTGGGATGACAGCAAACACTTTGTGTAACATATTAGGCTAAATTATGGGTCGTAAGCCATAGAATTCTAAGTACGTCTCACGCTGCTGCGATTACGATATCTCTGCGGATCCCGACGCAGATTTTCTTGGCAGAGGTGTGATACGGTGTTCAAGCTCTGGTGGCAAGATGATATCGTGCCGAACAGCAACTTGTTTGTACTCCCCATGTGATTGTTGCTGAAGCAAAAGAGCATGAAACGGCTGTTTCAGACGGACGACGAGCTCTTAATAGAACAATCATCCCAGAGGGCAAGCGAGTGAGTGGTAACATTTAAAATGGTAACTTCAACATAAAGATTCGGCGACATTATTTAGGTTATTACTGGCGGTGGGAAAAACGACTACTCATTCGGCACCATTACGACATCATTCGGCACCATTTTCTTTATAAGGCGTAAGTATGTCGTGGGGTAGCCTAAGGTTGACTGACTCGGTCACGGCCGGGCGGACTCGAATAGGAGTTGATGGAGTTCAAACATAGAGCAGAGAGTCTAACAACCATCTGTGAACGCCAAATCTACGAGACCACCGGAACATTAATAATGCCACGAAATGGAATGAAAGGATTCGAGGTCTGTCCACACACCTGCGCTCCCACTGGTCACTGTGTCAATCGTTCGCGGACTCCACTATGGCGCATAGAAGGTGGGTCCCTTCGCCGACACCTGAAGAAACAGCTGCATCCCGGATGCTGCACAAGCTGTCCTGCGTATGGCATTACAAATTTCCACGGTTACAAAAGGGTTATTGCCACTCCAGTACAGCTTCGAGTGCACATTCCAATGATACGGAGATTACGCAGCATCTCTGACGATGCCATTTCACGGAGCCTCACCATCAATGTCTCAGAGTTGGCTAGACAGTTTCCAGTTGACAACAATGGGGAGGCAGCACATGACAGAGATCTACACATCAATGTACAGGCACAACGGTACACGAACGAAGACGAGCATAGCAGGAGCATCAACAACACTAAGAATCCATCACAGCCTGCCTTCCCCCATAGAATCCCCCATAGGGCTCACTCCATTGGCTCTGACGTCTCTGCTCTGGCTATACCCCAAGTTCTTCGTACGATTCAAAAGCAGCCCCTGATCCGTACAACATTCCAAGTGCTCTATGTTCCTGACCCATCACGACACGTCCCAGACGTCTCTGACAGTCGGATCGATCTCTCCTTCACCACGCGTACCATCACACTGAAACAGTTCCGAAATGCATCCTCAGTATTCCCAAACCTTATCTTCCAATCTCCACAAAGTACACTCGAAGGACAAGATAGAGTGAAGGCCAGGGTATCAGAATGGGTATGTTATGTCTGCAAATACATATATAACGAATGCATCTGGACGTATTTCTTTCATCGAAGCTTTGGCTTATGATGCGACTCAGTGCTCTTCAGAACGACGGAAGTACATGTTTTGACGTTACATACATGTCATGGAGCACAATGAAGGACGGGATATTAACCTGGGATCAAAATGTGATCAATCGCCTTCTTTCTGTTGATTGCATCATAGGGGGGATCGACTATACTATTGACTACAGGTGTGTGCCACTGTCTTACATGGTCAGAATATTGCTACAAAATATGTGATGCAGGGCGGCGCCCTATAAATGGAGAGACGACAAAGAGTTGGAATTGTATGTACGCAATATCGAAAAAATTGGACCTCCACTGCGCTTCTGGCCACCGTCGCAACAAATGAAATACGCAGGCATGAAGGATAGGGTGATAACAGACCTTTCCACGATCGCTTTCCACAACAAGACCATCAGTCCTACCACGACAATCCTGATCAAGCGCGGCAATTCCCCCATACCAAAGGACACAGTTTTGAAACGCTCAAACAGTAACTGCGAGCACCATGTCATCATGCCCTATCACACCGAAAAACGCACATGGGAGTATCTACTCTCTCAGACACCGAATCGGGAAACGTGGGTGGCACAGGAATATATACCCACACTCCGGGAGTTCGGCGAATGGAGAGTATTTCTTGTCAGAGAACAGATCTTTCGTGTCGTACACACGTGGAAAATCAACACCAGTTGGAATGCAAGGGAGGTGGTTTTGTATCGGAATTTGGAAGAGTTATGGTGGGTTCTATGAAGCTAGTCCCCATTCGATTGGATATCATGTTATTACAGGAGCATGCTTGATAGGAGTCGCACCACATCTGTCCCCATCAATCCCGAAGATATTCATACATCTGACAAAGGAGATGTACAGACCCGACAAGAAGCGAAACAACAAATGTGGTCATTCGTCCAAGGGACCTACCGGTCACTCATGGATTATGAGATTCGCAGGCATCTTGGCACTCCATCGATTTCTGTCTTCTGCAGGATGGACATCGGGGTCATAGAACGAGACAACTCGCTTCATTACTTTGTAAATGGGGTAGAGCGAAGTACCACTGCAAGCCTTTGGATGGATGCCTTTCCCGATGGTTGTCATGGAATATTAGCAGATGCCATTGGAATGGGTATCTACGAGTGGCTGCAGAAGGAAATCGTACAATGACATGTGCGAACTTTTGTATTTTCTTCATAAAGGTGACAGTACCCGCAGTGCCCTTTGTTTATCAGAATGTGGTTACCCTGCACGATCTCGTCGATACCATAGAAATAAGGAATGCACACGATCGCAAATGTCGGCGAGTTGGAAGAAATATTGATCGACAGCACTGCGCCTGTGTGAGTCTCCACGTCCCACACACTGATATATGGGTACGAACGTAACCCGCACACCAGCCATTTGTGATCACTTGACAGTGCGGTGGCCCAGATAGCGGACCCAGGCCCTGCTTGAAATGCTGAGCCAACCTAATGTCCGTCATCTACATCCCATCGGCGAATCGTCTCTCCTTCACGACCACAACACCTGCTTGCTATCCACGGTAAAGCAAATAGAAACCGAGTATACAGCATGTCCACACTGGATCTCAAATACTTTCGAGCGATCTGATTTTTGGTGTCGAGAAACAATTATCGTAGGTCTGGGTCAGTCGAGTAACTTGAAGGGGCCCACCTTCTGCGGAATACATCAATTGCGGAACTCTGGTGCTGTATAGTACCCGTTACCACGTCGTCTTGTCTTTCCTGCGAGAGATGGAGGCTCGCGAGGGTCTGGAGTGATCAGAGTTGCGAGGGCCGATTTGGAGACCACAGGAGAGAGAAGAGTTATCACGCACGTCAGTCACGGCTTCGCAAACACGAGCCATCATTCCTACCTTGGTCTCCCCCTTGACGAGTGCGTCGCTCACAATCTTGAGCGTTTACAAACCTCGCACGTGCCCTTGGTCGAGGCGGGCTAGAATGCTGAAATATACTAACCTGCACCACTGTCGATCAGAACCTAAGCGCGCCCAGTGCATGAGAATACCAGAATTCGTAAGTACTTCACTCCTTTCATTAGTGCCCTACTTCATCGCGCAAGATGTCGACGTGTACTACACGCACTTCGACACTACACCAATCCTGGCTATTCTGTTTCGCGTTAGCCCGAGCGGTGTGCTTGGCTTTCTCGGAAGAGGGTTGGGGTCCGAGGGTGACGGCTCGGTGTTTGGTAGGACCTTTGAAAGGGCTGGTTGTGGGGAAGGGGGATATTGCAGGCGGTGAGGTGTGCTGGATACGAGTGACTGAAACTGCAGAATGGGAAGTAGTTCCACGACACCTCGCATGAAGTCTGGGCGGAGGAGGAGGAGGAGGAGGAGAAGAAGAAGAAGAAGAAGAAGAAGGGGATGATACGAGTGACGAGGGTCCCGTTGTCGTTGTCGATGACCATGTTGGCAGGGTGTTTGCAACAGAGGCCTCCTTGTCTGGTTCATCTGGAGCACATTCCTTCCCTTTCGTCTTCTCATGTGTGCCGGGGTTGAGTTCTTCGTCTGGAGAAACGATCTTTAGACGGACGGGAATTAACCGCAGGGACTCAAGCTTGGGTATCAGAAGTTCGCACCTGACGACGTACAGCAGGGTCCAGACGAGATGACCTACGCGGAATGGAGAGGAACCTCGGTGGTGGCTGTGAGCTCCACGGACTTGACCTGGTGCACGAAAGTGCGCAGATTTATGATACCTCCCGTTCGCGATGAAGTGGCTGGCGGCGATTCGTCGAGGAGGCCCTCTGCGACCTGCAGCAGCCGAAGCGGAGATCTTGTGCGTGAACTGCGTGAACTGCACAAGAAGAAGGGATGAGAATGTATTGGCTCTCGACAAGAGCGGCCCCCGAAGAAGCAGTGGCGATGGCCGATAAGAATTCAAATGGGTTGATAGAATCAACCACGTGGTGGACATTGTTTCACGTATACCGAACCCGATGTCTGTCCCATTTCCTCCACGATGCCGCCTGCGATATACTTTGCAAGTTCAGACTCTTGGTGGCCAACGCGTTTCTCTGCTTTCTTGCGCTCGTCTATCACCTGTTCCACGCCAACTGGAATATGGGGAGCCCCACAGCTGAGAGTCGCCGCGGTCGCCATGAGCTGCTTCTGTGTATTGGTCAGATACTCGATGGGTCGTGGCCCGGCATAGAAATAGAGCCTAGCAGAAGTGGTGTTGGAGCGAGTCAGGGTCTCTGTCTGAGGAACCAAGAAAGGTTGAAGGTTGTGTAAACTGGGCCAACGAGTGCCGCAACAGCTATGGGGTGCGTTTGATCAGTGCCATATCTCGAGACTGCGGGTAAGGACATACGGATTCCGAACGATGCGGTCAATGACCGCGACCCTCATGATCCCCCAAGTATAGTCGGCAGGGATAGCTGTAGCAAAACCACGAGCATAATCTTCCAAGGATTCTGATTCGTTTGGCTTTTACATCTCCTGGACCTCGACATGAACGTTGCGGCCTTCAAAGATCTATTGGTTCGCTATGGTTTGAATGATTTGTATTTCATCACTGGTCATGCTTCTCGCAAGTTCAGCGTAGCATGGAGAAGGCGCGTCCGTCAAGGACCGTGAGAGTGTCGTCTGGATATACGGGCGATCCTCAAATCGTCTCAGACTGCAACCGTGACAGTGCCACACCATGATCTCAGGCGCGGGAGAGCCTCAATGTACTCTGATTGGTTGCCAGGGACGCGGGACGCGACTGGTCCAGAAACGGGATGCCACACCTTTCTCCATTGTCATTGTCCAAGCGATAGCCTTCTCTGTGACGGTGAGCCAGACGAAAATGGCACACATCTCCACAACTCGAAGGGGACGTCGACGAAGAACCCTTCGGTGGAGAACTCAACCGCGCTCGACTTGAGATGGACCGAAGTAACGTAGCGTGAGTCGTCAAACAATGCCGTGCAATTATTTAATAGCCTTAGTCATCGTGCATTCTAGTGTCCGGGACTCAATTCAATACACTAATCGGCATTCTATACGTTGGCCGATCGGATCATGTTTGTGGGATACACTGACAGACTGGAAGGACTGGTGGTAACCTAGGCGTATCACTGTACAGCATGATTGTTGCTCTTTCGTTCGGGAATGTCTTTCCTACGCTATGTGCAACTATGGGTTACAGCCCTACCGTCACTCTCTTGACTCTCTTGCTGTGTGCTCCTCCGTAGATAACACTGGGGACTGCAACTTCATTTTTTCGTAACAGGGTTTTTGTCGATCTGTGGTTTACATGCATCATCCTTGACCTTTCATTTTTTCCCTAGACACTCGGATTCTAGTGGTGATAGGTTCTGGCATATCGCTGGCCCCATGATCATGGGTGTCATAGGATTTGTGATCGCAATCTCGACTATGGACATTACAATTCATTGTGCGTCATTTTTATTTCTCGAAGGCGACGGATCTTCATATATACCCAGCCTTTTCATAACTCAGGCATCCGTTGCTTTTGTGGTATGCTTGGCCTGGCCACCTGGGAAGCAACTCTATCCCCGAGTCATCGAAACGCGCTGTCGGGATTGCATTCGTCACCACACTCGCAACCATCGGCAATATCGGGGCTTCGTGAGTGTTCCAGCCCGATGATCACATCATGAAATTGTCAACATAACGTTCCCGCCAGATATATCTGGCCATCGTCCTAGGGTTAGTTCTATTTTCCCTGTCATGTGACTGATTTCAGTCGGCTTGTAGAGTGACCACAAAGAGGTACCGTGTCTGATTATAGCTTCTGATCGATGGGAATCAGAATATGATCCGGGTCTGGGGAGTCGGCATTTACGAAGCAAGCTGACGCTTTTTATGACATCTGTAATGGTAAGGTCTTGTGTTGACACGCATGCACTCCTAACAGAACTCGGAAGTAGGTTTCGCCGCATCTTTAGAGATTCTGTTGTCTAATGGTTTACACCAGTCCTCGTCTGGCAAGACTTTATGTTTGGATGTGGTCAAGTGTGTTCCTTGGGAATTCCATCTCACTTGGAGACTAAAGTTGGCCTGCTTTAGTGCCCAGCCTAGCAACAAATGAAGATTACCAACGAACGTGCGGAATCTATCAATATTGTTGATTACTCTGACGAATCATCCGACTATCGCAAGACGAAGTTTCCAGCGCGCTTTATCTATGAACGCATCTGCAATGCCTTTCATTGTAGGCAAGTTTTGTGATGTCCACTATCACCGAAACTCGCCGTACAGCGCGCCCGGGGTGGTGACTACGGATAAGACCCTCGGCGATTTGTACCAGTGTAAGCAGTTTCACGGCGCGTCATCTTAGTGCAATAGGGAGTTGTCTGGCATGGCTCCTAGGAACCCTGGCATAATTGGGACATACTTGCCGATTGACTATTGGCTCGAGGGAGACCATAGAGAACGGTATCCTCAATCGCGGTATGGTCGAGAACAATGGCTTTACGGAGTCTAACATCACTTTGATAGCATGAATAATAACCACAGCAAGCAAGGCAGATGGGTTTGAACGGCGACTGGTGGTAGCGCTTTGATATGTTTGATCATAGTGCATTTTCTACTCACCGACATGACTCGGAATAACTCTATCTCGTTGAAAATTTTCAAACATACATTCGATATGGATATGGAAAGGTGAGAAGAACCATTTGCATGCGCTGAGAGATACTGGTATAGCTACCTGTATACACAGATCATGCAAGCCGAAACTCTTGCTTCAGCCTACCGCCTGTGGAGACGGAATTGGCGTGGGAAAGGGAGAGAACACACCGTGCCGGTGCCCTAGTATGGCAGGTGAGTGATCTGAAAGCATACTAGACCTCCAAAGGGCAATGACTCCATCACCGTCAGATGAACGACTGCTGGCCGACCATCGTCCACTACTTCTTGCGGCCCAAGCCTGCCTATTTCGCCGTTGCACGCGAGCTATGCCCAATTACCGTTGGCATGACACGCAAGAAGATCAAAACGTAACGTTTTCCGACGAACTGTCGGCGGCAAATTTCAGAATCGAGACCGTCTTGCAAGTTTGGGGAATGAACAACAGCCCATCGGAGAAAAAGGCTTTCCTGCAGGTCAAATTGTTTGACCTTCACTCCGATTGGACGAATCAATTCACGAACGATATCGTTTTAGAAGCGAACTCCAGCACCGAGCTGTTCTCTGACCAACTTCCCGGTCAGCCCATCCGCACCAAGCTAAGCGAGGTCCCTCGCGTGATCATTGCTTCTGCTCGTCTGCTCGACGAATCCGGTGCCGTTCTGGGACGTTACTCGAACTGGTATGTACCTTGAAATCAGTTGCATGATACTGATTTATTAATATCACGTTATCATAGGCCCAGGCCGGATCGTAGCTGACGACGGAGAATCGGTATCACTTTCTACCCAGGAACCCATAAAAGGCATTGTCCTGGACGCTGAAGGCGAGGATATCAAATGGAGCGACCAAGGAAATGATCTTGTCCCGGGAGATCCCCAGATCATCCGAGTTGTTGTATTGAATGGCAGAGACGTGAAGGTTAGGTTCCTCGGCGACGGAACAGCGTGAAAGAGAGGCGCAACAATAGTATATAGTTAGTCAGTGGTGTATCAATCTTCATATTAGTTTGATGATGTT
>JBBPQC010000432.1:0-20038 GCA_038092295.1 Leccinum arenicola
AGTAGACGAGACGGGATACGAGTAGGTGAAGGAACTGGGTAGATGGGGTAGATGGAATAAATAGAAAAACTAGATCTGGGTATAGTGAATGGAATGGATTTCAGTAAACGGGCATGGATTTCAGTATGCAGGCATAGGGGGGAAGTAGATCTATGGAAAGTGATGGAGTATACAGGAGTCGGGTAAACTGTCTATAAGTCCTGCCATTTACTATGCGTACAAACTCTAATCTATTTAGTGTATCTCCATGGCTGTGCCACTATTTCCCACTTGTCATTTCTCACTGGGATTGACCAACAAAAATGATCGATGATCAGAGATTCATTCCAGGTTTAGAGTTCGTTATGTATGTAAGTACATCATATGTTACCTATATCAGTCTACAAGCACCGGGTCAGTCAGGACGGTATGTATCTTATCGCGATTGCGTGGAACCCATGACAAGCCCTAAGACTTCTGTTCATGTGTCACTTGTATCTGTCACCGCCAAAGGCTACGCACTTGTTCCCCTCTAGCCTGCAACTTCGTCGATTGAGAGCGTGATCGGTCCAGGTGATCCGTACAATGGAGATAGGCTACACTTGAGGCCCTAACTCGTTGCCTGCGGCGTACGGAATTCAGAATACTGTGTATTACTGTCCAGTTTAGCGGCGCAGCAATCCCGGCGCTCACCATTGCCACGATTTTTCTCTTGGGCCATTATTCTTATTGGAGATCCTCGGGCGCAGTCAATGTCGACGTCGAATACGACTGCATGATATGATGTGTGTGCCTGCCAGGCTGTCTCACTCGGTTCGAGAATAAGTATCCAAGAGCAAGCGCGGTCATGTTCGTCGCGATGTTGAAACGTTCAAACTCCGAGCGTCTTGATCCTGTCAAATTCCATTTTGAAGTTCTTGCTCGCTCGTCCGCTCTCCGTCCGCAGTGAACCCATCATTTTTTCAATCTTTGGAGTCGGATCAGGATCCCGAGGTAGGTCAGTTCTGAAGTCCATGCAAGCATGCTCGCCCAATCCTCGTCGTTACTTGGTTGTTGTCATTGTCATTTCTTCCCGAAATGAGGATGACGCTGACGTGGTTTCGACTGTCCACCACACAAGCGAGCGACCAGAGGTACATATTTCGACTCTGACTCACCATTCCCTTCTCCACGTAGACCTACGCCTGGTAGAAAATTGACCACATGCAAGATCTGCTGACCCCATTGAGGACTTCCACCATCGAATCGGCGAGTTCGACTGAACTTCGGGCAAGGGCCTTTGGTCGGCGAGGACCCATTTTCACTAATAGTGATGCCCAAGATCTGATTATTTTCGAAATCGGGTGGTACGATTTTTTACTTGGCATACTTTTTTTTTTTCATTCTCTGATGGGGACTCTAGTCGTTTGAACGACGTGCACGGAGCCCGTATCATCTCGGGCGGGCTGTGCCACGCCAATCTTGCCCTGACGAACGCGCTTCGTCCTCCGCGTCCATCGAGGGTTTTTCACCATATCCTTCTCACATCCACACACATGGGCTCGACTGTGCTCGGTAACTTTCGCCGAGAAACCGATCACCGATCGTCACGCTTCTTCAATTGAGTTGTCCGTGCGCGGACCCCCGCATTGGCTCACACAGCGCCGAGATGGAAGACGCGAAGAAAGGTACAGGTCGACTGCGGGGCGCCCCCCCGCGCGCACGAGCTTGGCATTCCCCCTTGGTAGACAGCGGCCCTGGTCTAGCTCCGATTCATCTCCTCCTCCAAGGAAGATGGTCAACGTTGTCGAGAAGTCGTGGGTGCAATTGCAAAGATCGTTCTGCGATCGGGGCTTCTGTTTTTTTTTTTTCTTGTTTCTTTTTTTTCTTTTCTTTTTTCTTGCGGCGGTCGTTCCGAATTTGCCTTTCTTGCGTATTCGCCGAGGGGACTTGGTAAAACGCGCACAGGCACCCGTTGTATTCGGACGTCTTTGCTGCGGAGATTCTGAGTAAGCAGAGAGGGTCACTCAGGTCGTTCGAAGCATTGTGTTCTTTATTGTTTTACACGGCAGGTCGGTGAGGCTTTGCTAAGGGCGAGCTTCGGGAACGACGACGCGCGTCGCGTCGTAGGCGTTTGGAGTTTCTTCCCTCGGACTCATCGGTGTAATGGACGGGTTGAGAGCTTGGCATCAACCTCTGAACGCGCGTTCGATTCCATGGGAGGTCGTTCCGAATCGGGAGCTGGTCGGGCACCGGGCAGACAACTCACGGGAGGCAGGCAAAACAGGGTCGAGCGGATCTACTGGGGCTAGCCAGCCATATTAAGGGATGACTCCGAGATGTGACTCCGGGACTAGCGGTGGGAGACGCCGGCCAAGTTGAACTACGCTGACTCACCGAGGACAGTCAGAACCAGGGGGATCCGGCCCCCTGGCGATCATTGTTCTGACAAGTGGACTCGACCATGCCGGTCGCCGTTCATATGAGGCACGCTAAATTAGGAGAACGAGCCATCGACCCGAAGGGCGCGGTGTGCATCCTGTCTCCAATGACAATGCGCGACCGTACGTTCGAATGAATTACGGGACTGGATCATAGACGAACTGATGGCAACGGATACGACACCACACGACGGGATATGTAGTACAAGGTTGGTACGGATATGGAGAGGGACATCCCGCCAGTAGCGGTAGACGTATGAAACATTGATCCATTCAATTAGATACCGGAGTCGCGAGTGTTATAGAAATGGTTACGAGTATCTCGAAAGTGGGTTGCTTTCAGTGTCTCGGATGGGGGCCGTAGCATCATATATATCGATCTATAGCCATGATGCGATCTGTTCATCCGTGCAAGCTACAGTACTCATGCTAGTGTCAAGTATGCGGGCAGACATGAGGGACTCTGTGTACGAAGGGCTCTGCGTTCGTACACACTTCGGAGCCTAGTGCCGGCGGGACGATAGAAACAAGAAGAAATGCAGTCGAGTAGTCACCGGAATTGATGGAAGGCTTACGAGGCGCTGGAGAGCTGATGCTTGATGCCGATGCGCAGTGCGCAACGATTCCAATACTGTTCCTGTATCCGAATCGACGTCGAACCCGTTCGTCCCGGATAGTTCCTGATTCCTCGAATTCCGCGTATGATGGACAGATGCGATCGAGGAGGTTTGCAAGATGATAGGCGGCCGGGTTGCCGACGCTGAGTCATGTTATGTTCATGAGGTCACAATGAACTCCTCGGTGCCATGTTGTGTGTGTACGTGTGTACTCGTTTGCACTGGACGGAGCAGATGGCTGGCCGAGTGCCACTCAGTGTCCGACGATCGGTACTATATGAAGGCCCTACGCGCGTTCGGTCATCCCGCGTCGAACTGTTGTATTTTTAGGTCTTGCCATGAATTATAGCTTTGTTGTACGTTCAGGTTCAGTCAATTTAGCTCCTGTCTCATGATCTCGATCCAATCCGGTTTGAGCTTCGTAATTCCACCCCATTGGAGATTTGGCTACTCGCTCTGATCTTTCCAGTGCTAAGGACAATTAGCTGCTACTCTAACTTGAAGCAACTCATCGTAAACAAGGTAAATTATTGCCGACGAAGTCACTGCGGCCGTTCAACATCTAGGGATTCAACCGTCTTTTTGACTCGGGACTCGGATGCACCTATGTACCTGCCGAATTTTCCAGGGTCCTAGTAGGAGTGCCACGTGGTTGTCGGACAAAGTAACCTTGCTTGCAAGGTCTTTGGTAACCCCATAACTTCTGCCAATTTATCACAGGAACAAATCACCCGTTAGGGAAATAAAATATTATATAATTTGGTAATTACCGTTGAAAGGTTGTTATGCTCTTTAAAGGGTAAGAAGATAAAATAATGAAACAATTCTTTTTCACGAACTTGCATAGCATATAAGCTATCCTGGGAATCAGGCACCCATGAACACTTACATCGCATGCAAGGGGTTCGGTGATAAACGTGGATCCGAACAGATGGCAAAAAAAAACGACGGTGGTAGTTGCTGACAAAACACCAAATGCCAATAATAGTACAAAGTTCCCTCGGTCTCATTTGCAGAGTGAGTCACGGGCATGTCATTGGTATCAGTCATTAAATCGAATTTCCGACGAGAACAGTCAGTCACGATGCAACGCATGGATCCACGAGTCCCACGGCGACCATCCTCGAGCAAGCAGGTCGCACTATATAACTCATTAACATCCATAACTGGTGGCTCTCGTTTGCATTGTACGCACACAGTATTTTCACGGAATGTTCTCGGGACGAACACCCGACTGTCTGACAGGCATATTGAATCAAGGTACTCATTTTAAGGCCTATACCCGTGACTCGGCCGCCGATGCCGCAGGTGACACAGAAATCTGGGTTAAACTACGGTCGACTTAACTCACGTGCACGTCCGTCAATGATACGCATCGAAAACCAGGACCGTTTCGAACAATGCTAACTCTTTTTCGTGCCAGTCACTTCCGAGTCAATCCGACTTCTCAACCCGTCCTCCCTCTTCCGAGTCCACTGGCGCCTGCTTGATCTCCACCTTGCATCCAACCGTAAGTTGTGTTTATTGTTCTGAGCCGCAATTCTCATGCACCTCACCTGGTTTTTCTGCTTCGCCGGTTGACACTTGCGCATCCCGAACTCGTTGGGTATGCCATTCGGAACATCCCAGAAAAATAAACTTTCCGCTTGGACACGTAACGATCGTAACGACGGTATGCAAGGTCCTGGAACGAAAGCGG
This sequence comes from Leccinum arenicola, assembly GCA_038092295.1. Taxonomy (NCBI): domain Eukaryota; kingdom Fungi; phylum Basidiomycota; class Agaricomycetes; order Boletales; family Boletaceae; genus Leccinum; species Leccinum arenicola. Next base: position 4,716 of record JBBPQC010000432.1, read on the forward strand.
GAAATGTAGCGACAACTTAGTAAGTTACCTTGCCGATCGGAACGGCCAAAATTATGTCTTATATTCGACTTCTAGGTTTGTGAGACCCCCTCTCAGAGGACGGGTGACTCGCCATTCTATTCCTTGCGACCCGCACGACGCACAGGTCCACGACTGCATTCCCACCGTCACAGACTGCAACGTCGCAGTTGCGCCGTCACCGCCTCCCTCGCTCTCTGACATTTATGTCCCTCTTGCACGTCCTCTTGCGCGCACGGAGGCCTCGTCGTCGAGGACGGGGTATGACGATTGCCGTGCGCTCTCGTCAGTCGTCGTACGTCGTACGTCCTCGCCTCCCACTTTCACGCTCGCGCACGCAGTCTCGTCCTTGCCCTCCTCCTGCGTGTCCACGCAGACATGTCCGCTAGCCATGGCCATTCCTCACCCACTTACTGTGACGCAATGATGGCGTGCGAAGCATGAAGAAGGTGAACCAGTACAAACCTAACCGTGTGTACTAGTGATCTTCACGGTGTGGGTAACTAACGGAAAATGACTTTCGGCAGCAACCCTCGAGTTGATTCAGCCCCACATCATGGGGCTGTGGCAGGCTCGGATGACAGACGAAGAAATCCTTACAGAGCAAAGTATTTGATACTCAGTATGGCCTCGGGTGAGTTTACGTATCTAGAACAGTGATGGCGGTGCCACCTTATCATTGCCTTCGCAGGAGGACGAAGTTTCTCAAGATACCCAACTCACTTGGTCTCATTCGTACTCGAGACCAAGCATATACCATCAAGAGTATTTGCCATGTCATGGTGGAGCTACGCCTCCCATACCCGATCGGGCGCGTGCTTCCGCTCGTCGAGTCCACCGCTGCGCTTCCGCTAGGCTGGCTCGCGCACGTCCTCTTTCGCGAACCCGAACCCGAACTCGAGCACGCGTTCGTCGCCCTCGGGATCCCGTTTGCAAACGGCATCGCGCTCTCGCCATCAGGTACCCAGCTGGCCGTGTCCGCCTGCTCGCTCGGCCTCGGCCACTTTTACGACGTCCTCAACGCGAGCACGACCACCACTCCAACACTCGCGTTCTCGCATAGCGTGCCCGTCCTGTTTTTCCTTGACAACCTCGCCTACGACGACGACGGCGCGCTCATCGCAGCCGGACACCCACACTTTCCCTCGCTCATCCGCGTTGCTGCGAACGACACCAGTGCGAGGTCGCCCAGCTGGGCCGTCTCCATCAAGAAGAAGAATGAAAAGGAGGACAGCACGGGGACATACGACCACCGCGCGCCTTTGTCCGCGTCCAAGTTCCCAGCGGTGTCGACGGACGAGGTGGAAACTCTGTTCCGGAGCGACGGATCGGTGTTTGGGTCCTCGTCGACGACGCTCAGGGACTCAGGGACAAGCGCGATCTACGTCGCAGGGTTATACGAACGAGGCATCCTCACGTGTCGACCTTGATGCGCATATTAATAATTGTCGTCTAGATCATTGAGACGTACAAATCATGTGTTTACTGAGGAAAAATGAAATGAAAACGAAAACACTTTTTCCCCGCAAAGGCCCCACGGTGTGGCACTTTCTAGCGTACTACTAGGCAAGTGTTCACACGGCGGAGCAAACTATGTACTACGGTAGCACCTTTCTGATCGCCTCAACTGTCCATGCGCGCCTTTGTCTGATCCCAACTTGAAACTGTCGCTAGTCCTTTTGATGACTAAGTATCTCGCCTCATTACAGCCGTTGAACGCGATTCAAAATTTTCGTTCTCAGCGGGTCCCTGGAAACCGTAAAAATTCAGGTTGGCCAGATGAAGCGTCATCTCGTGCGTCCTCGGCGGCAGCCTCACCGAATTCGCTTTCGGAACCATCATCGCTGATGACCTTCTTGTACTAGGACAACGATGAGATCATGGACGCGCTCAAGAGCGCCAGTCTCATGCTCGCCGAGCTGCGCACGTCGTCACACCATGAGGCCTGTAAGTACACGCGTCTAGCTCTCTCTCGAGTTCCGCTGACCACAGCCTACAGGTGTCGCAAGACATGGCCATCTTCGACGCCCTCCGACATCTCTAAAACTACCTCTATGATGCACACACACAGTCCAGACACCATCTCGCAGATCTCTACGAACTAGTCCAGTAGCTGGAAACGTAGTCCCCCCGCCTCTGGCCCTCTACCTCATGATCACCGTCGGCTGCGTATCCCTGACGCACCCGCGAAGGAAATCATGAAGGACATGATGGAGAGGACCGCAATCGAGACCCCCGAGGACGTGGATCTATTTCACGTGCTGATCAAGGAGAGTCAGACGGACGCTTCTGCCGTCGGTGGTGGGCCGGTAAAGGGCGCGAAGGAGATATGGAGAGCGGGCCGAGTCGTTGGGGGTGCAGTTTGAGGTGGGTTTCTAGATTTCTTGGGTTGAGAGAGTCGATAACTCACGAGCGCACCGCACTCGTCAGCTGCTGCAAATCGCACGTCGACACTTTAAGGCCGGAGGCGAACGGATGCGGTATACGTTCCCTGCGCTCATCACTTCGAGCATCAAGCCTCTGTCGGCAGTACAAGATTCGTGAACATTTGGTGAGATCGCACTTTCCTATGCATATTATTTTTAACCTCGACAACGAGCAGGAAGACGACTGGCAAGCGAAAGTGACTACGATCCTCAAGTATCTCCATTCTCGCGACACAAGTCGACTTTCCCTCCCTCGCCCTCTGTCTATTCCTCCTCGCTGCCCACATCGCCTCCGAATGCGGCTCTGGGTTCGAAGACCTCGCGTCGGGTATGACGGACCTCAATGAGGTCATCATTCTCGCTAGACAATCCCTCAACCTTTGCCCGTCAGGGCACCCGGATCGATCAACGTCGTTGGGAAATGTCGCAAGCCATCTCTCCGCTCGTTACGTCTGGCTTGGAGATATGACGAACCTCAATGAGGCCATCATCCTCGCCAGAAAATTACTCGTCCTTTGCCCGTCAGGGGTCGATCAACGTCGTTGAACGCTGTCGTACTCTATCTCTCCGATCGTTACAACCAGGTTGGAGATGTGACGGACCTCAACGAGGCCATCATCCTCGCCAGACAGGCCCTGGACCTTCGCCCGTCAGGGCACCCCATCGATCAACATCGTTGGGAAATGTCGCAACCTATCTATGCGATCGTGGAGAAATGACGGACCTCGAGGAGGCCATCATCCTCACGAGACAATCCCTCGACCTTTGCCCACCTGGCCATCCTGACCGATCATGGTCATGATGTATACTTGCAGATTGTGTTCGCTTCACCCAGTCGAACGAGTTGAAGGACAAAGAGGATCTATTCGGTCTCTACACCGGGTTGTCAAATATCTCACAAATACTTTCACCAAATGATCTCTCTGCAGCCAAGCAATGGATCACGGCAGCTGGGGATTGCCGCCATCCCACCGTCCTTCTCGCATACGAAACATCTCTTCGACTACTCGTTCAGCATCTCGCCATCTTACCATCCCTACCCAATCGTCTCCAGAGTTTCAAAGACCTCGCTTCATCCCTAGCAATTGATGCTTTTTCCGCGTGTCTCTACGCTCACCGTGCAAAAAACGCGATCGAGCTTCTCGAGCAAGGTCGCGGTGTATTCTGAACTCAGATTGCTCGTCTCCGTCCCCCACTTGCAGACGTCATCGCCTCGGGCTCGGAAGGACAGTCCCTTGCAGACGAGTTTACTCGACTCTCATCAGAGATACACGATACAATTCATTCACAAGGTCCAGATCAGCACAACAAGCTGTGCGGTTTTAATCTTGATCTGCAATCCGCAATCACCCAAATTCGCAAACTACCCGGCTTCGCTCGATTCCTCCTCCCCTCTTCCTTCTCCGAACTCCAGCACGCTGCCAGTGGAAGACCTGTGGTCATTGTGAATGCTAGCCAGTATACGTGCGATGCACTCGCGGTCTTTTTCGACACAGATCCGGTTCGTATCCCATTGAAAATCATGAAATCCCGAGTTCACCTGTCATCAGAGCTCCGATCTCTGACATTGCGTGCCAAAATAATGGACGTGAAGAATGATCTTGGTCACTTCCTGCGCGACCTCTGGGATGAAGTTGTGTCCCCAATGGTGGACTTCCTGCAGACGACAGTTCCACCTCGCTCACACATCTGGTGGTGCCCAACTTCCGAGCTCTCTCTTCTACCTTTGCATGCTGCCGGTCCATATCGGAGAGGCCAACGGAATCTCTCTCATTTGTACATCTCTACACTCCCACCTCCCCCCAAAAAAACAAAAAAAACTCCACCCGGTAACGAGGACGAAGATGCGGCGACGATGCCAAGATTCAAAGGAAAATCGTCCACAGGTGTCTTGGTATGGTGGAAGTTGACTTCAGTCGTTAGCGTCGACCCTCTTACTCGATACGCTTCCCGCCCAGCCCACGCCAAGCTGCTGCTCGAATATGGCGCCTACCCGGCCCTCCTCGAAGGCGTGCTCGTCCCTGACGATGACCACATCGAGGGCCAGCTGGTACCTCATGGGCTGGGCCTGATGCTGCTTTGAGCATCGCGGATACCGATATTGGTGGACTGGGCGATGACGGGCGCCCGTTGGCGTGGTAGAACATGGCGAGGGACGTGTCAGACAGTGAGTAGTTTCTGGTCTCTCAAATGATCGGATCGGACGCTGACGTGTTCCTGCATGGATCGGGCTAGATTCACACTCGAAATCAAATTGATGCCGACTCCGACGATAACGATCCAGGGTGAGTGCCTATTTTTGAACATGTCTGCTTTTGCTGGCTTGTTTCTAGAAATACGGTGGTTTATGCGGTTTCGCTGCAGTCGACAACGTGGTGGGTGAGATCTGATAGAATGCCCTAGACCTCCGGAAGAAGCCTGAAAGCTTGAAGCACGACGAACATGTCCGAATCATCATCCTCGGGACTTGCCAGGAATTGGATGTCGGAAGTACATGGGAATCGAATGATGCGCTACCTTTGACCTCTTCCCTCGCCCTCACGTAACTACCAGGTACTGCTTCACCTCTATGTTCTATAGTTTTTTCATTGATCCGCTCACATTTTCCAGAGATGGCGACACAAAACGCACTGGGTGGTTTCGGAAACATCGGAGAGAAATTTCCCCGCTTGAGAACCCTAATGTTTGGGCGGGCGAATGCTGGCAAGACGGCCATTCTGCGTGCGATCTGTAACTCTACCTAAAACGAAAACCCGGAGGTCTATGATGGAAAGGGCAACAAGGTGCGACCCGATGGTTTGATACGTATGGATGAGTGGGCTACTAAAGCGCGCGAGTAGATCAATTCAACCCAAGTCGAGGAACCGATTGGGTGCCATCGCTACATAGTCATGGTGGCCAACACATGAGGTACGCAACGCACAGCCTCGCACATTCCCTCTTTCCTCCTGACACAGTCTCAAGTCGAAGCTGGCGCGCACTGCGCCCGAGTACCACACGCGTCTGTGCGCTCAGAGTCGACCCTCGGGATCTCCTCCCCTCCCCTTCCTGACACTCTCAGGTCAAGGCTGGCCCGCACCTGTTGCTCGAGTACAACGCCCCGTCCATTCGACCTCGCTCAGGCTGCCGTGCGCTCAGTGCGAGCTCTTCCCTCCCGGTCACGTGCCCTTCACCCCTTCAAGACTGCTAAGTCCCGGCCTTGCACCTTCTCCGAAGCCCTAGAGGCAGCGACCAGCCTCTAATAAGACCCTCGAAGCAAGGAGTGCTCCGAAAAACGACACCAGTGGCACTTCCTTGGAGCTAACCGACGCTGTGCCGACCTTTTCAAAGGCGCTTCAGACGCTCACGCCTTTCTCGGCTCTCACCTGTTTCCATTGTTCTCTGGTCGCGTTCCCGACACCAACTACCACATGTCTTCCTCCCTGCAGGGCGAGCCTTCCACCCCCACGCCTGCGCCTAGACACTTGAGCGATAAGAGCAGAGGGAAGCACAAAGCAGAGGACAACATAGACTTGACGCCTCCAGAACGAAAGAAGGGAGGACAGCACACAGCGTTCCTCCCCACTGAAGCTTGAAGTGAGTCTCACATCTACCCTCGTCTCACCGCTCCATCCGCCCTTTCTCAATCCGAAACAAAGGTCAACGGATTTCAAACTCATCACCCCTCGTCATATCATCGAAAACGCGCTCGTCTGTCGTCAACGTCTCCATTCGCCACACCCGTACAATCGCGTGCATCGTCTGTGCATGAGACACCACGGTCTGCAAGTCGCGACCATCATTTCTCATCTCTGTCCAGCAGCACGGGCGGTCGCATTGCTCCTCCTCGCACACCTTCGCGTGCTGCATCCAATCGTTCCCGTTAACCTCACACGCCCGGCATGACCAAACGCCATGAACGACATCAATCGATGTCCCAAATGTCGATCCCCATAAGTGCAATCGTATCACCCCACCTACCGTCTATAAGCAAGTCGACCAAGTTCCACATGCAAGATTCTCGTAAGCCTCCGAGGAAACGTGGGATGCGCCATGGGGTCTCCAATTTACGATTGAAGACGAAGCGAGTTCACCATACAAGCATGGCGTTTTTTTTATTGCCTTCTTGTTGTTTCCTGTTTGGTGGCCCTTCCTCCCTCTCTTCCCTCCTACTTCCGACTGGGCACGGAAGGGAACATGACCTCGGTCCCTCACTCTGTCAAACGGCGCGAGAAGTCTCACTTGGTCAATCATAGGGGTTCTCGGAGCCGGTCGTCCTTCCCGAGCATTCACTTCATGAGGACGGATGGCGGCGATGATGGGTTCGCGCACCTCTTCACGTCGAGTGATATCGATGTGAAACTGGGTACCATCGTTTCCACACTATGCCTTATTTGTGTTCAGGAGTTCGTGGAACGGCAGACGCTGAAAGACGTGAGTGCCATGTGGCCATCGTATCCTCCCCAGGTATTCTCACCCTTTCCTATCAGAGAGTGGCCGAGAGCTTGTCGAAGAGCAGGCATGGCGGCCGTTCGATCAGAACTTGGAAACATCGGTGTACATGGATAGCATGGGCATAGTTTGTCGCCTTTCGCGCTTGCTACTGACCTCTTCCAACTCAGTTCCACAGAGATAGATATCCAGTTGACGAACACTTTCAACGGTATGTTCTCATTCCACCTTCATGATATTTTGATTACTCATACCGTATAAAGGGCAACTACAAAGGCAATTCCTCGAACGTGTGAATTTATCAGTGTTCCCTGAAATCGGAGGCTTTGGTTCAGCTACGTCGAGCCTCGCAGATGTTGATCCTTCTGATTTGTCCCCACAAATGATGCCGTCAGATTCGGGCTTGATTGTGGGTATGTGTTAATGTTGACCCTGCCAAGAGGTGGGCGGCGAAATTGTGCATCTTCCCCGAGGTTCTATCTTGGAAAAAGAGGAACCACAGCGAGGCCAACATATATTCTTTTGGGGCGAGTTCCACCTCCTGTATCGCCGTAACTCTCTTGCTCAAGTTCGCCAAATAGCATTCTCTGAAACGAATCACCCATTCTCTATCGGAAGGAGCGGAGTGGATCGCTGTCACATTGAACACTTGCGAAAGCGGTTTTACTTTCCTGGAGACTGGGAAACGCATCGCACGAGGCAGAAAGAAAGTGAGTACTAGTACTATCGTGATCAAAGTGGTGCTGTAATATTGTTTCTCACCCTACCTAGTCATGTTTTGGTTCCTACGTCACGATCCTGCAAAGCGACCAACGAATATTTCAAGGCATCTTTGAGAATGATATGTACGTACCGTCGACGTGTTACGTGTATATTATATTTTCTCTCATTCTCTTTTGTCCATGCAGCCGTGCCAGATTCAACACAATACCAGACTCTTCTTTTGGTGCTCTTCAAAGTTCGAACGATCGCTAGCCAAACTAGCAAGACAAGAAATTTTATATAGGATGTTAAAGCCGATATTCGTCGAAGACTGACTAACGGACATATTTCGTCTTCACGGAGCCATCGAGATGGAACCGCCACTGCTGGTCCCTTCGACGAATCAGGAAGAGAACGAGCCGCGGGCGGCATTCATTGACCAACACAGTGACGTCGTCTTCCTTCCCAATCAAACATCAATATGTTTTCCCAGGCTAGCTGCGAGGAACGCATCAAGCGTTTTCATATCATAAAAACTAATCTTAAGTATGTTGATTCCATCCGTATCTTTTGGGACCAACCCGTATCTTCTCGCACATACTGACTGGTCGGTTCCTTTGATAACACCGTTCCTCGACATCCCACTATAATAAAGGCGGCCGTTCAGAACATCATCACCTCGGACATAAAGAGCGGCATGATTTGGGCAAGACGGGGGCAGAGTTGATACTGCCCTGAAGTGATTGTCGTCGTAGCTTGTCGAACTTTGCCCAAAGCTACGAGGTACACATTTCTCATTCGAGAAGTGAGTGATCTTTGTCGATTCTATACCTTCCCTTATCAACGTGCTTCCAGTCGTCAAGTTAGTCCCGGCGGACCAATGACTATCTGACATGGACATCATGAACCAGTCTAAATTTTCCTTGTCCGCAAGTGAGCAGCTCGGTTAAGACATCAATGGACTGCTCATAAATTTTGAAAAGGTTCCCCCTCTCTACTAGTGATTGTGTGGCTAGTGTACCATCTGAACCATGCAGTGGGCCTCAATGATGTTCTGTTCTATGCAATGCCATTGCTGAGAGAACTGCATCTAGAATTGGGTCACTATCAAGAGGATTGAAAGTGGGGCTGGTTCTGTCTTGCAGGTATGGTGTTTTCAGTTGTGTTTGTAGACTTGAATATTAGTATGATGCCTTTAATGGCTGAATGTGAATGTGGTGATTGGAATCATTCATCTTTTGGGTAAGAGACATGGATGCATGATATTGAAAAGTAGTATAGTAAAACAGGAGTATCAATTCTATATGATACTGAAAACTTCTAGCATGGTGAACTATCTAGTAGCAGTGAAGGCCAGAACAATTTAGTGTAAGTGAAATGAGAAACAAAATAACTCCATCATGGAGCAAGAAATTGAATCAGATTGTGGTGCCAAACCCTTCTCTCTTCCAAAGGGACATCAGGTGGACCCACTTCAAGCACAATGTGTTTGAAAAATGTATAGACAATCTTGATGACCTTCTCAATCTCCTGCTGTTTTGCAATACTACATCTTTCCACAATTGTGATGTTTTGCTGCCTATACTCCATGAGGCCAGCTATGAGCTTGCAAGTGGTGGCATTAGCAAGCTGACCTGAACTTGAAAAAAATGTAGCAGACTACTTACCCAACCACAAATGGTTGCTCCTGTTTCAATAGTCATCCCAGAAATAGGAGTACCAGACCTGTCCACAAAATGAAAGCAGCCAAAGTCATTTGTCTTGTAAGCTGCAACCTTGAAGGCATAGTGAAATGCCTTATGGCCAAATGGTTCCTAGAGATTTAGACCTTAGTAAACTTTCAGATAGAAAAAAAAATGATATAGCTACTTGTACTTTCCACTGGGTGTCTTGACCATCCTGATTCCTGGCCATTTGATGGAAGACTCCATATCCATACCTCTCTGACTGTCCAATCCACATCTCCAGCTCATTCAGGTTGATTGGTCTGTCCATAGACAGCAACTTGAATGTTTGCCCCTGATACTGGATTGGATTTTTGACCAGGTGCAAAGCCCTGGGCCAAAGGTATCCAATAAATCTACTGACCACCTCCTTCAGCTCTCTGATGAGATGGTTCTTGAAGGTTGAATCAGTGAGATGGGTATTTGCCACTCTCTGATTCCCAGAGGAATTGGTGAAGGTCACTTGAACTAGTATCCATTAATTTATTAGTACTGGAATTTACAACTAGAAATGATAGGAATTAACTTGCCATATTCCAATGGACCTGTTGAATCCTCATGGATGACTTTGGCCAAAGTCTCCATCAGAAAATCCTCCCTGAATACCTTGGTGATGGTGGACCCTCTTTCACGAAGACTCATGCAGAGAACTTCTGCAGTGTCTCGGAACAACTGAATCCAGTTGTGTGCCTGTGCAGAGTTCAGAGCACAAGTAAAGAAAGCTGTGATTAAACAATTAATTCTAGCTAATAACAGTGATATAAAATGAAAACTTACGAGCTTCTGCACAGAAATGAAGACTAACTGGAACTTGAGGGGATCCCAGATCTCCAGTGTCATTGGTGGCTGCTGTAACACCACCATCATGATCATTAGTGATTGCATAGATAAGAGTAAAATAAAACAAAAACTTACAAAACTCATTCCCATCAAAAGGGGAACCACTCCTCATGGGCTCAAGCTGAGGCTGGACCTGTTGAGAGGACTGACTTGGAAGTCTGTCCCAACCTGCCAATGAGCTATATCCACTCCTGGCCTGAGGGTGATTTGGATTTGACTCCCAATGTAGGAAGAAATCACCCAAAGAATGATTTAGGTTATGGAGCACTATGTCAACACTAAGGTATGCATAACATACCCAAATTATAAGCAAAATTTGATTCAAAAAATGGGTACATACTGTGACTGTGATGTGATTGCCACTGGCATGTCTATATGACATCTTGGTCAGCACTCATGTCTGATTTGACCTGGACATGTACTCTTACCTTGGCTGTGACTACCACCTCCACTGGTAGGGGCCATCTGGGCCACCTGAGGCCAGTTACTGCCAGTAGGAACCTGAACCTGAGGTTGTTGCTGCAACAGCAACCCAGGCTCTGGCTCACTTACTACAGGACTCCTACTATGATCCCCTCCAGCAGCAGCCTCCACATTCCACCCACTCAGGCTAGATGATGCAGCTCCAACTTGCAGAGCATGTCGCATAGAGGACTGGTAAGCCTGAGCCTCAGAGTCCCTGCATGCAAGATTGTGAGTCATTATTGTACAGTACATAGTGCTATCCAACCTACATCTCATGGTCCTGCCAGTAAGGATCATCCAGGACCATGGCACAGGTCTGGTTGTCCCAGCCAAACTGAGTTTGGGACTCGGCTGACCACGCGTCAGTGCCAACCGACTCGGCTAAGCTGTCACGGACTCACGGTTGCCGTTGACATTGTAATTGTGATTATTGAAGTTGAAATTCAGGTTGTAAACGGCCATTTGTTTCAATATCGAGTCACTGACTGTCGACGGGCAGTCCGTGGTCGCGCCAAGAGTGCGTGGCTGAAAATGTTCACACCCGCCGTTCTTGGTTAGCGCTCGACTCCGACCACACAAATCCTCTCGCGCCATCCCCGCCGTCTAGCCTGGCTCTACACTCGCTCCCCACCTGGCTCGCCTCTGGGCACGTCTCCACGCAGCGTCATATTTCTCGTTCGCGTTCCAACACGCGGACTACCAGGTCTTGTAGCGGCAGCGGGCTGGGTATTGACGAAACAGATACGGACGGATTTCGGTCGAGGAGTTGTAGCGGGCCGAATTCGTCGTGGATGTTGGCCGAGGTGCTTGGAATCGCGGACGGCGAAGGGATTGTGGATGAAGCCGATTTGCGTTTGCTCGGGCTTGACTCGTTTGCGTCGTCAGGGCGCAACTCTACACTCTCGGTGCTTTGCGAGGTTTTACTCTTGGACGACGACTGTCTAGACGATCGGGAGGACGACGCGGACGGCAAGATCATCCTTCATGGCGAGGAATCTCCTTATCTAGATTGTCGTGGTTACGCCGACGAATACCTCTCGCAGCGTGCACACATCGATTTATCTAGTGTATGACGGGTGCAGGCTGGTTGGTCCGTATCCGCGTCTCTCACCTTTGGACTGGGACGTTTGGGCCCTCGGCGATTCTCGGTGCCTTTGTGGCGAGCCATGTGAGAATTTGAAGGAGACGGCGCGGGCGTACGCATTGGCGATCGAGCAGCACGCTTCTAACCAAGGGAACTGCAAGACAGTCAGGTATGACTGTCCTCCTTCGTCTTTTGACCCTGCTTTCTACTCTAGTATTACAAGTGAGGTCTTTCTCTCGTTGTCTTCCCTCGCTTCTCATGATGCATGATGATTTGTAGGCTTGTGCGCACTCGCCGCCAACAAATCACTTTGTTCGTGTCCGTCGACATGCTCTCCATCGCCGGACCCTCCCAGGTAGTTGGGAGGCGTACGGGTGTTGGACGTACGTGACCCAGTGTCTTGTTTTTCTGAGTCTTCACCGCGTTCCCAAATAGTGATAACGTGGGCGCACGTACGCTCTCATCCGCTTCATACGCCGATGCGACCGGCATGACCGTCGAGTCCTGTATCAACTTCTGCTCGACAGGTTCGAATTCGTACGCCTACGCCGGAGTCGAATACGCAGACGAGTGCTGTGAGCTGAACGCGATCTCAGGCTCTCTTGCACCATTTCATGACTTGACTCATGTTCCAGACTGTGGTAATTCGTTTGCGGCCGTGACTACGAACGTGAGCTCGTTGGACTGCAGCATGGCCTGCAGCGGGAATCCATCGGAGGATTGTGGGGCGGGTGATCGCTTGAATGTTTACTGGAGCGGTTCACAGCCTTCTGCGCCCCCTGTCACGGTGCAGAGCGTCGGCAATTGACATCCCTCGGATGTTACAAATTGAGTTGTCATTCCTGCGGAAAAAGTCCAGGTTTTGACCCCTCTAGCAGTGATTCCGTCGCCAATCGAGCGTTGTCGTACGGTGCGGCCGTCAGCGACGTCACGGTGGAAAGCTGCACCGCTGCGTGCTTCAATGCCGGCTACCCGTTGGTGGGGATGGAGTACTCCACCCAATGCTGTCAGTGTGTCGTCGTTCTTGATTCTAGGCATTCATATTGACCCTGAGACACTGACCTCAGTCTGTGATTCGACGCTTCGTTACGGCTCTGCGCCCACACCACTGACGGACTGCGACATGACGTGTGCCGGGAATTCTTCCGAGTACTGCGGGGGTCCTGACCGTCTCAACGTGTACAACTACACGGGGACGCTAGGGTCCGGTGGGACTTCTTCAGGTGGAGGTGGAGGGTCCAACGCACCGGGCACGCCGTCGCCTGTGACGACCGGGCTCCCGGGAACGTGGACGTACGCTGGTTGTTACGTGGACAACGCCAACGGCCGAGTTCTCGGAAATGAGTTTGACAGCAGCAACACGACGATCGAGAGCTGCATAGCTTACTGTAGCACGGACAACTTTACGATCGCGGGAGTCGAGTATGCCGACCAGTGCTGTGAGTCCAGACTATACTTGACGTCACATACCCCAAGTCGAGTGCGGAGAATCGATAGGCCCGGGGCGCCTTTCGATTTTATTTTTGGGGCTGTTCGTCGTTGGAAACGACCGACTTATGAGCGCTGATGGACCTTTCTTTTTGTTTCATTGGCAGTCTGTGGCGATGACATGGTGAACGGTGCCGTTCTGGGATCTGAAGGCGACTGTGATATGGCATGTGCGGGAAAAGCAACGTAAGCAGACGAACTGTTCTTCCACATCGCCGCTAATGCCAAGTACATCGTAGGGAGGCATGTGGAGGTCCCAACCGACTCTCGGTGTACAGTTCGACTGGTAACGTCACTATATACCCCGTCCCTACGATCCAGGGTGCGAGTCTCCCTGGATCGTGGCAGTACAAAGGATGTCTCTCGTAAGTGATGCCCCACGTTTGGTTCATGCTGCTGACCCCCCGCGATGTAGGGAACTGCCTAACGGAGTGAGGATCTTCCCGTATGAGATAGATTGGACGACGCACGCAACTTGAAGCGGTAATGAATTGATCCTCAGAGGTCTGCCATTCTTCGCATGAACATCCGAGTGACGTGGTCTGATCATGGGTAATGCAGGCTGGTCGTTTGTTGCGTTCGAGATGGCACGGATTCAGGTGCGACGGCTAGAAGGCGAAAGGGGTCGTTTTAATCGACATTGCCGAGTGTGGCGCGGTATATCGAAGCCTAAGCCGGTTCGTATCCTGTTATCCATCTCTCTCAAGGACTTATTCATTCGGCAGCTAACGATGACTCTATGCCATCGCTATCCGTGTCCGAGAAGCCTTATAGCGATCTCATACTCGCAAACATAGTCTCCGTCTTCGACTTACGCGTATATCCAGCATGGCAAAAACCAGTCACACCATCGTTTGTCAAGCAGAAGGTTGTCTTATTTGGTGGACGACGAAGAGGAGCAGGCCAAAGAGTTTAGCATTGGCAGTGGGCCCGGAAATGAATTATTCAATAACTTCATATTTTAGGGGCCGGACATCCAAGCGCAGAATAAGTTGCACACGGGTACGGGTCACATTGCGGGGTTTGGGACATGGGTACAGCGGGTACGGGTGTGGTGTTGAATGGGCTGACCCGTGCCAACATCGCGTATCCATTGTGCACATGGTGTATGAGTTTGCGCGGGTATGCATACGGGTGGCGGTGGCGGACCTTCGGACCGACCCATGCCTTCTAAATATTTCTCGAGAGCAACTTAGTTTCCTTGGTTTCCACATCTCAATGGCCACAAACGACGCCCCGCTGGTTTTCGACCTGCTCGGACTGGACCCATCAGGATGCTTGAATGGACAATAAAGCCCAGCAGCCGTGGTCGAGCAAATCCGAAACTTCGTCCGCCCCCCTCTCCTCTCATCTTGTTGCTCCTGCAAAATGAAATGCTGCGACGATTGCGGTCACGGGCTGCACCACAGGACTCGAAAGGTCCTATGATCCGTCATCCCAGCGCGGAAGAAGCTGAAGTGCACTGAGCCCACCCTCTAAGTCAGCCGAACGGTGTGTTGATCCGATCCTCTTCCCTTTAGGCTCATACTACATCTCACATTGACAGTGTTCGAGGCGATCATAACCATGCCTCGGGCTCGCGAGAACTTCCATCAGTTGAGCCGATCGGGTGGGTGCCTTGCGGAAGCCCTGCCGGTCGAGGATCGGGTCGGTGTGGACCCGTATCCTCGGAGGTTACGGTGTTGGAACTTGGCGGGTACTAATCACAACAATTAAAATAAAATACAATGAGATTGTGAGATGGGTCTTACGTGACATACAGTATACGAGAAGGTGTGCGCCCCCAGCTAGACTTTAGGCTACGGTCTGCCCGACGAACTCGATCCCTCCATATTGAGTCGCGATACCTCTATATCGGTGTAAGTACCTATTTTTTGGCCTCGTCATTGTTCTCAACTGTTGAAATGGATGCGCAACACAGCAACCGAGAGAAGAATTCGATCAAGCATGAATGTTTACGCTTCGAGGAGCTGCCCAAGTTCGGAACGTTGGTCGCAATTGATGCCGAGTTCGTGTCAATGCAGCAGGTGGGTCGAGTTGACTCCTTTCATGATTTCAAACGCCTATCTTTGCTCTACAGGAAGAAACAGAGTTTAGATCCGATGGTACAAACCGTATCATTCGTCCTGCTCGCCTCAGTCTTGC
>JBBPQC010000433.1:0-20027 GCA_038092295.1 Leccinum arenicola
ATCATCCAATGGCGTTAAAGCCTTATCTATGTGATGAGTAACACGAATAGCGTAAGTAAAGATAAGAAAGATAAGAGATAAGTGAGTCATATCTGTGAGTCACAACAGTGAGTCACAATTGAGTCACAATGTGTCACAACATGTAACGCGTCAGAATCATGGTATGGAAAGAAAGTGAATCCATGATTCTCAACACAGCTGACTGTTTGCTCCACCGACATACAGCTCAGCCCCAGAAGGAGAGAGTTTCAATGAGAAGGTCAGATTGATTAACCTCACTTTCCCGACACTGGTAGTAAGTGATTGCAACAGCGGAGAAACACCAAATTTCGAGACGGATGGGTAGGCCAATCCAAGTGAACCGTCTGCAGGGAATCCATAAGTGGCAACCGATACCTCAACAGCAGTGTACGATGTTGCAGAACCAAAGGTCTGACTATTTGCCTAGAATTCAACTTGAATGGTCAGGCTGTATGATAGTAAGTGATTCAAAACATACAGTGAATCCACCGACGGTTACATTATCAGTATATAGATTACCGCTGACAATGGATCCACCTGTATATCAGAGCTGAAACGTTGACTGCCCAGTGTTCCCACACAAATTTTTGTACCAACATGCTGGATTGTACTTTTTAGCAGATTTGGATGACTTGGGATTCCAGTAGTCGTGATCTCGAACAACCCCAGTACATCCAGCACCCAGCACCCACATATCGCTGCGTTGACTTGAACAAACACAGTTTTATGAAGAAAAAGAAAGTACCTACGCTGCACCAGTGTCGATGAGGACTGACCATGTGAAGTAAATCAGCGTAAACATGCATCACAATGATACAATGAGATCATACCCCTCAAGGTCTGGGCAGGAGTGCCAATCGAAATCTCACCAGTCCAAAAATGAGTATCTATATGTGTCAGTGGTATGGCGCCACGTGTTCCAAGTTCTGCCAGCCTGAGTGACTTGCTCCGTTTCACAGCAAAAGGATGCATCTTCCCCGTATTCCTCTCGTAATTGTCCAGGCCACTCAGGATCTTCCTAAAAAAAGGTTGAACAGAGTAGATATAATGGCTCATTCCACGTACTCCCTGACTAATATACCATGAGATGTGATTGCATCGAGATCCATCATGGTTCTATTGGAATTCAGAAAGGGAGACTCGTTCCTGGCGAGTGGTATTGCCATGCCACCGCTCGCGTTCCGGTTTGGTACAGGATTTGAAATGGCCAGAGCAACCAGGCTGCTGGTGACTGAAAATATGGTTAGCGAATCGAATTGCATTGTAGAAAAGTGGAAAGGGCTGGCAGTGAAACATACACCCACATACCTTTAATAACTTAGAGAAGCCAACAGTTACCATATCCACGGGTATCAGGCATAGGAACAAATCGCATCATGGATACATACATCAAACTGATGATGTGAATAAATCACTTGTCATCCGAGCGCAGAAGAACACGCCGAAAGATGGAACCTGATTGAACTTGGACTGATTCACACATGAACCCATAAGTTAATATGTACTTGCTTATACTATGGGTGTCATTGGGTTTGCCACCTTAGGCCGCACTTTTTTTTCGTTCCCACGGTCCCGAGAGGTAAGTATGGGATGGGTGGAAGTGACCCGAAAGGTCGGTCCACCTCGTCGGCATCTCCCGAAATCAATCTAATCTCAGTGCACAACTCTCTAGCGTTGAGGGCGTCTCTGAAATGGCCTTTCTGGGAAGCTCCCAGACTCCGGCTCTGGGAAGCACTCTGGCCGCGCTGACTCAGCATGTCACGTCTTCAATCGGCGCCTCAACTCTAATTTGCGCCCGTCCCGCTGCTGCGCCAAGGTCAACCGTGGTCACCGTTGGTCGTTGTGGTCACTCAGATGGTAGCCGTACTCGCGGCACAGGTGGGCCTACCCTCGACCGCCCTCGACTTCATCCCCGCCCTCGCTTTCCGTCGCCATTGCCACAACATTGCCCCTCTTGCTCGTCCATCCGCCCTGCCTCCTCGCACCGTTGTTGCCCCCTCGCCGCATCGAGGATGGTTGGACGTTGTCGCCCTCGCCCATCTGGCGTGTCCACGCACGCCTGTGCTTCCCTTATCCCGTTGTCACCTCCATCGCTGTATCGAGGATGGCGCACCGCGACCACCGTGCACTCTCGTTCTGCCGAGGGCGCACGATGGTCACCGCACGTCGTTCCCTTACTCTCATTCCCCCTCGCCCTCGCCCTCACCTTCACCTTCGTCTGCCATCTTTATTTCCATGCCTGCGTGTTCTATCCTCTATGCGGCGAGGAGGGGAGATTGTTTGGTCGGGGACAAGGTCAGGGAGGGCAAGCCAGCAAGGGGCCAACGGTAAGCGAGGGCGAGGACGAGCAAGGGTAGTAATGATGAGGGTTCGTGGGATTCCTTCATGCCGAAGACCACGATGCGCAGTGACCGTTGTGTGCTGTCGGCGGAACGAAAGCACGCGGCGATCGCTGGACGCTGTCTCGATGCGGTGAGGGAGATGGTGATGTGTGTCGTTATCGTTGTGTTGCATCGTCGTGTCGTGGTAGCATGCCGTCGTGTCAACTCATCGTCATGTCGTCGCCGTGTCGTGGTGCGTGTCGGCACCTCGGTCGTCGTGTCAGCGCGCTGGCTGCGTCATCGCGCACGACCATGAACTCCGTCTGAACTGCCCGCCAGCTGTGCCGACGAGCCGTCCGTTCCCAGAATATTTCCCAGAGCTGGAGTCTGGGATCCTCCCAGAAAGGCCAATACCCTGATTTTCTGCTAGCGTTGCTTGCAGCGCTCTGCAAGCGCTCCCAGAACGCGTCGCGACCCTCTGTGCTGCCCAGCGTGCACGTGCCCAGTGGCGAGCGCACATTCACATCGTCACGGCGACACCCTGCCCCCGCCACCATCCCGGCCCCACCACCAGCCTGCCCACCTTGCCCCTCCAACTTCCAAATTTCGGCGTCGTGCGCTCAGGCTTAACGGCAAGCGAAACGGGGCACAGTACTTACTGAGTACTGAGTGCCGAGCCGTGCCGAGCCAGCTCTACCCCCTACGGAGCCGGAACGGACGAAAAGCACGTGGGGTGCACAGTGCAGCGCCGGTGTTTAATATAACAACAAGAGCAGCTGGAGTGCGTTGACGCACATCGGGTCGCATCCGAGACGCTTGCGCAGGCACCCATGGTAGCTGAGCCTCGCATCGCATGACGCCCGCCGCGCCCGCCTCGCCGATCGCAATCGAAAACGGCGCGACGCCGCTGTGCGTACTTGGTGCAGGCGGTTAACGTAGCGTAATATATTAGAGATAGACTCGGATATACTTTAAATAAAGAAAGTCTCTTCAGCGCAGATTCAACCCCTCCGATGATATTACAATGAAATCCCTATTATATAACTTAAATAGACTCTCAAACTCATAGAGATACATTGTACCGGGGTCCAGGAACATTTCGCGATGATTCAAGCGAGGTCCGCAAACCCGATCTGGAATTTACCGTAATCGAACACGCTGTATACGCCCTCCAGGAAAGCGAGCCCAACGACCCAAGATCCTAGGCCATATAGTCAGAACAAGTCCATCTAGTCCCGCAAAAGGGAGTACAGGAAGCGAAAGGCAATGGATCTTACTTAGAGGTATGCTCTTAGTCTGGGCGATGACGGCGCCCATACAATCGCGAGAACCATCGACAATTGGTTTGAGCCTCCAAGCTTCGGGAGGGATTTCAAACGTCCTGCCACCGAAGGTGAGGCCCAGTGTTGGGAAACCGTCGCACGGCACTACAGGCTGTCGATAAAAGAAGGTACGGAACGTGATCGGAACTCACAGTAGTAGTAACCATAGCCTTCATGTACCATGATTTCACCGCCAAGTTGTCTGTACAATTCTGCAACCCCCTCCCAATCCCCGTAGATGTAGGTTGCACCACTGTCAATCGTAACAGGTATATTTTCGAAGATTTTTTCACCATTAGCAACACGAATATCGTCCATGGACACCTGCCAGAGTCCCTACATAAACAAATGTCAGCAACATCCTCACACATCTACCATTTTGACTCACAGGAACTGCTACGCGTGTATAAGTGATGTCACCTTTGTACAGCTGACTGTTTGCTCCACCGACGTACAGCTCAGCCCCAGAAGGAGAGAGTTTCAATGAGAAGGTCGGATTGATTGAGCTCGCTTTTCCGACAAGCGATTGCAACAGCGGAGAAACACCAAATTTCGAGACGGATGGGTAGGCTAATCCAAGTAAACCGTCTGCAGGGAATCCATAAGCGGCGACCGATGCGTGCATCGCAGTGTACGATGTTGCAGAACCAAAGGTCTGACGATTTGCCTAGTTTGGCGTCAGAATTCAATGGTCAGGTTCATAAGCAATGCAAAACATACAGTGAGTCCACCGACGGTTACACTATCAGTATATAGATTACCGTTGACAATGGATCCACCTGTATATCGGAGCTGAAACGTTGACTGCCCAGTGTTCCCACACAAATTTTTGTACCAACACGCCGGATTGTACTTTTTAGCAGATTTGGATGACTTGGGATTCCAGTAGTCGTGATCTCGAGCAACCCCAGTACATCCAGTACCCAGCACCCACATATCGCTGCGTTGACTTGAACAAACACAGTTTTATGAAGGAAAAGAAAGTACCTACGCTGCACCAGTGTCGATGAGGACTGACCGTGTGAAGTAAATCAGTGTAAACATGCATCAGAATGATACAAAGAGATCTTACCCTTCATGGTCTGGGGAGGAGTGCCAATCGAAATCTCGCCAGTCCAAAAATAAGTATCTATAGGTGTCAGTGGTATGGCGCCACGCGTTCCGAGTTCTGACTCGCTCCGTTTCACAGCTAAAGGATGCATCTTCCCCGTATTCCTCTCGTAATTGTCCAAGCCATCAAGGATCTTCCTAAAAAGAAGCTGAGCAGAGCAGATATAACGGTTCATTACACGTACTCCCTGACATATAAACCATGAGATGTCATTGCGTCGAGATCCATGGTTTTGTTGGAATTCGGAATGGGAGACTCGTTCCTGGTGAGTGGTATGGGCATGCCACCACCCGCCTTCCGCCGGTTTGGCACAGGATTTGTAACGACCAGAGGAACCAGGCTACCGATGACTGTAAATATAGTTATCGTAATGAATCGCATTGTAGAGGAGTGGAAAGGGCTGGCGGTGACACGTACACCCACGTGCCTTTAATAACTTTGAGAAGCCAACGGTTACCATGTCCACGGGCATGATAGCATCAGTGCTAGGAACAAACCACATCATTGATAAGTCAAACTGATGCATGTGAACGACTCATTTGTCATCGGAGCGGGGAACTTCGAACGCGCCGCAAAATGGAACTTGATTGAACTTGGACTCATTCACACATCATTGAACCCAGAAGTCAATTTTTGGGACAGGCTGTATTGGATATGTACTTGCTTATAAGGCTTTGCACGATCGACTTTGACCTTCTCAGCACCGGGGACGCCTCCGAGATTGACCGTCTCTGGGAGGCTGCGACATCCGCCGGGTTCTGGTAATAAGTAGCGAAACTATCCACGATGTCTTGATCATCATTTTGTTAGCCTCGAGAACCATGGCGCCGATCAGGAATGAGTCGACAGCTTGTTCGACATATCGTCATTCATTCACACGTTAAGCGCTGATTAATGACCGACTCGGACCCACCGACTCGAGATCGTTTCAAATACAAGAAAGCTGGCACAAACGCGGTGGACGCCACCGGCTGGGTCCTATCGTATCTGCATGCGTCGCGTGGTGCGGGCACCCGATGATCGAGGCGAGCACGAACGTTTCTCTGTCGTGTTCTCCACTCGTCCGCGCAACTCGAGGGTGCTCCGCGCGTCCGTAGAAGGTAGTTCGTTGATCGCGGACGCTGTGCGAAAGCACCCCGATCATGACTTTAATCTGGGTCAGACTGCGGGCGAGTTGTTCATGAGGCGCGTCAAGTACCCGAAAATCAAGATCAGTACATCGCTAAGAAAGTACGGTGTCGTGCCCGTCCTGACGTGACACCATGGACCTGCCAGTGAGACGTGGGTGGCCAGCAGGGGTACGGAGCACACACCCACAGTAGTAGCGTAACTATTGATCAGTGGACTGAAACATGAAAATTTGACTTGTACAATACCTTGTCCATCTTGTGTTTCTGATGGTAACTGTAAATGGGATGTTTGAATCCCCAGCATGACAGGATAAGGACGCGTTGATACCCAATTGCCGATGGACACCGAGCCAAAGTACAACGCGTGGTTCTTGTCCCAAGCAAGTCATTTCGGCCTGCCGGCGGCTGTACCCGAATACGTTCCGAGTCGTCCAGAAATTGCATGAATCTACACCGAAAAAAATGCCGAGCTACACACCTTTGACTTTATTCCACAGGCGTACGTGGCCCTTCAGGCAACCTATGAAAGAAGTCATGAAAAGATGTGGAAATACCCGGCCACGAGCTATGACCTGTCCCAAGGATCAGAGCGCCAAACGACTTTCACGTCACACGTGACGGAGAGCGACGATGTCGACGACGAACAAACCTGACATTCTCAAGATGCGAACTTGACGACTTTGCTCATAATGGTCAATTAGTACAAGTTACAGTTTTAAACCCTCATCGATCATCGATCTTCACCCGTCGCTGTCATGCCCGTCGACGTCCGCCTCGCCCTGCTCGTGTGCAACGAGCCCGCGCCCCACATCAAGGCTGTCCATGGCGACTACGAACAGATATTCACAAAACTCTTGTCCTCGTCGATCGCAGGGGCCAACTCGGATGAGACTCACACGTTCACGCTCGACGCGTACGACGTCTTCAAGGACATCAAGTACCCACCAGATAGCGTCCACTATGATGGGCACCTCATCTCCGGATCTCGTACGCCCCCCCACTTCCCTTCTTCCGACCCTGATCTCGATTGATCCCCCGGTGACGCAGGCTCAAGCGCCTACGAGAATGTCGACTGGATCAATAACCTCATCGACTAGTACGTCCGGCGCATCGTCATAGACAACGGTCCATGAAAGTCTTTGGTAAATGAACGAACGCGCTGCCTCGTGCCAAACGCCTCCCACTCATCAATTCGTCCCCCCCACACATACCCGTGTCCATGATGTACCGGATAGCCAGAGGGTGCTAGAGAGGAGTGGATGGAGATGTATAGAGCTGGGTCAGAGGGGTGGCAGGTGTCCATCGGGATGTTGCCGGGTTAGGTTTAGTAGCGTAGCCGAGCATTAAGTCGGTCGTCGTCCCTTCTTCTGTAGAGCGCCGTCGTACGCGGGGGCCATTCCCTCTGTTCCTCTCCAGCCTCAGGCTGGTCCAATGATGTAGGCATCTGCTTCGGCCACCAAATCATCGCTAGAGCTCTCGGCGGGTCCTGAAGGCCTGACTCCTGTGTGCAAAATGTCCAGTGGGAAGTCGCCGTAATGACCGTCCAGCTCACCCCGCTCGGTAAAACCATATTTGGCACAGATCAGCTCGTGCGATCCCTTCCTTGAATCTACATACATCTATGCCCTCGCTCATCCGACCCGCAGGACACCCAACAGATGCACAGGGACCACGTACCCACGTCTACGCCCAACGCACACCTCCTCGGCTCGACCGACCTCACTCCCAACCAAGGCACGGTCATGTTCGACTCCCGC
Source organism: Leccinum arenicola (assembly GCA_038092295.1). Lineage (NCBI taxonomy): Eukaryota > Fungi > Basidiomycota > Agaricomycetes > Boletales > Boletaceae > Leccinum > Leccinum arenicola. The sequence continues at coordinate 7,663 of JBBPQC010000433.1, forward strand.
CAGAGAACCCCAACATCATGCTGACATCCATTCACGTACTCGCTGTCCAAGGTCACCCCGAGTTTACGCCTTCGTCCATGTCGATGACCATAGACGCACCCGCCGGGATGCTCGGCGAGGCGCTCGCAAACGACGGACGTTCACGTGCGGCGGGAACATCTGGGAGACATCACCCTAACGGTCTGGCTTGCGATGGTGTTGGCAGGATAGGAAAGGCGATATGGGGCGTGCTGGGGGTCGTAAGTGCATACCCCTTACTACACAATGACAGGGTCAAAAAGCTGGGCAGCGCAGGAAGGCATTGTGTATCGAATTTTTGGATTTCAGGTCCATTCAAGTTCAATACTCTGCCCTCTTTTTCCAAGTTCAAGTTCGACATCCCGTCTGTCCTGTGAACTGCACGACTTCCTTGAGATCAGCCGCATCTCCTACATCACATCATCATGCTCACCTAGAAAGGGAGACCTCGAGAACTGGTACCCCGAACTTCACCCGTCTCACTCTCGTCGAAGCTCTCCCTAGTGTCCTTCCGTCCTTCAGCAAAGAGCTCATCACGTACTGTAAAGACTTTCAAGGAGAGCAAGATTAATATCATGACAGGAACAACGGTCAAAGGTGTCACTCCTAACTCGGTGACCCTTAAGCCAAAAGATGCTTTCGAGCAGCAAGTTGACTGTGGTTTCGTCGTTTGGGCCGCTGGATACACCAGCCGTGTCGTTACAAGGAGCACTTATGGCCAAGCTAACCAACGACCAGACAAAAAAGAGCGGTATCATAGTCGACAGTACATTGTTCTCCCTGATCTGGCAACACATCACTAACCATCTTGGTCCACCTCCGAATGGCTGGCGCACCCTCCGTTGTTGCCATTGGCGACTGTACTTCGACTTCGTATGCCCCGGCAGCCCAATTCGCATCTCAGCAAGGCGCCTATCTTGCGCGTATCCTCGGGTTGGCGGCCAAACGCGATGCTCTGCAAGATCAGATCAACACCCTCTCGTCTGCGGAGCAACTCTACGATGACACCACCAAACGTGTCGAGAAAAGCTCAAAAAGAAAACGTTTGAACCCATCTGAGCACAGTCATCAGGGCTCTCTTGCGTGCGTTTCAGCCGTGTTTCGCCTCGCACGAACTGACAGTCTCCCAGTTACATTGGCTCTGACAAGGCCCTCGCCGATTTGCCTATTCGGCCAAGAAGTGCTTCGTATACCACTCCCATCGAATCACCCTTTCTGAATGTTGTTGGAGTAGACGAAGGGTGGTGTTGCTACGCACTTGTTCTGGCGAAGTACCTACCTAAGCGACCTGTTCTCCCTCTGGAACCGGGCATTGGTCGCCGGTAATTGCCTTCGTTGGCAGGTGGGTGGCGCAACGAATTCTGAATTCACTGGTATCCTGCTTCATCGGAAAGGGCGAACCGATCCCTCGGGCACTTCCCGGGGTAACAAAGCGCGCTTTGTCGCCGACGCTGATTGAGCGTATCACGGCGTCAAGTCTTTGCCGATAACTGGACCCACTTATTCCAAATTCCTTCTTTTTGTTGAGCATGCGATGCTAACGCACGGACATGTACATACAAGGATGTCAGTCGCGACTGAGAGAGTGTTCGCTCCCGCTTCGTGAGCTTCGATGTCCTTATAGATTTACCATATCTCTGTGTTCGGGTGGGCCATAACATCCGCAGTTCACCGGTGCTATGCGTACTGCCCCTACTGACTCGCTCGAAATCCTCAGCAACACCTGGCCGATCGCTCACCGCATACAAAACATCTGCCAACAAGCCACACTCCGGCTCGCGGCTGTACCCGACTCACACCCACTCCACCCCATCGTCAAGAAAGCAGCAAACTGCTTCGTCAAACGACACAGGTCCTCTCTACACTACCTATTCCATGCTTACTCCATCCACCCAGACGCGATCGAACCATTAACTCGTAGTCGACCCAAACCAACTACTACCCCGCCGTACAAAATCCACATCGCCCCCAACCCCGAAACCGCCATCGAAGAGATCTCAAAACTCGACCACCAACATCACACAACAATCTACAGCGACGGCTCAGGAACCAACAAGGGTATAGGCGCAGCCGCGATATACTTACCACCAAACGCATCGCCAAAAATACTACGCTATCACCTGGGTAAACCAAAGGATCACACTGTATACGAAGCGGAGGCAGTCGGGCTAACACTAGCGGCTAAAATAGCGCTCTCGCTACCTCCGTCGAACAAACCGATAACCTTCCTTGTAGACAACCAAGCGGCAATCCGATCCGGTGAGAAACCATCTACGAAACCTGGACACTACATACTATACCAACTCCACAGATTAATCAAACGAATAAAAGTCAAACACGGCCTTCAAACGAATCAAATTACCGTTCAATGGGTACCTGGCCATAAAGACGTAGAAGGCAACGAAAAGGCTGATGTAGAAGCGCGCAAAGCAGCTCAATCACAATCCAATAACTCGTCGTCTCGACTCCTCCCATACTTCATACGCTCAGACCCCCTCCCCTCTAGTATTACCGCCCTAAAGCAAGCCTATAAAGAAGTCTCCAAGCGAAGATGGCTCGAAGACTGGACCAAATCACCACGCTTTCAACGCATGAGTAAATTCGGAATGGATAAGCCCTCGAACCTATTTCTAAAACTCATCTCTCCTCTCTCGAAAAGACAAGCCGCTCTAATAACCGGTTTACGCACAGGCCATATCGCCCTCAACCGGCACCTGCACAACATCAGCAGAGCCGACGACTCATCTAGTGTTGCCGCAGCTTCAGCTTGCGACCGGTCATAAGCCATAGCTGAGCGACAGTTTGCCGGATCACTCACGGACCAGGCCGAAATGCTTACGTACAGCTTTCGTGCCGCGGCTGTGGTCTTGGTGCCGCGGCTAACCGGTTGGCCGTCGGTCATGGGTGCCCAGCACACTTCCGTGCATCATTTTTAATGACTACGCAGCTCGAGCTGCCCGACTTCACTGCTCAGGACCCACACAGTTTCAGCAAGCCTCGAGGACGACACCGGCGCGACCGGCGTGGGTCAACGGCGTGCCATCAGGTCAACTGATTGATCAGACATATTATTTTTATGGTCTAGTCACTCGTGACGGTGGCATGCCCGAGTCGGGCTGAGCTCTCGGTCTCGGTAATACTCATGTTTATATATCTGTCTGTGAGTTCTTTGAATGTGCTCTGACGAGACACAACGCACGGCCGCGACCGGTCTTTGTGTGCGCCTACCGCCGTGTTGTACATGGTGGCTGCATTGATGATTCAAGTTGGCATGCGGCAAGCCGGTTACCGAGTTCTTGGCCTGTTTGCTCGAGAGCTCGAGCTCGTCTCGTAGACGCTGAACAACAGATCAAAGAGTTGCGAGTCAGGACGAAAAAATCTCACCCGAGGTCCTGGTCCCAAGCTCGTGTGTGGGTCGTGCTCCTCACGCTGGGTTGGCATTGTCTTGTACACGGTGGCTACAGTTACCGAGTTCTTGGACTGTTTACTCAAGAGCTCGAGCTCGTTTCGTGGATGCTGAACAACGGCCCGGGGTCAAAGAGTTGTGAGTCAGGATGATAAAATCTCACCTGAGCTCAATATTTGTGTAGGTCGTGCTCCTCCCGCTGGGTTGGTTCAACTTGACAAGCGGCAAGCCGGTTATCGAGTTCTTACACTGTTTGCACAAGAGCTCGATCTCCTTTCGTGGGTGCTGAAAGACGGGTCAAAGAGTTGTGAGTCAGGACGGAAAAATCTCACCCGAGCTCTTTATGCGGGTAATGCTCCTCGCGCTCTCCTGTTCCCCCAAAGTCTTAACCAGGCATGCCACACGTGTCCATCCAAGTTGCCCACTAGGAGCGTCAGCGACCAGTCGACACGATCAGGAACCCCACCACTCACCGATCTCGTTGGAAGTCGTCCAGCACCCAAACGATCCTCGAACCTCGACCTCGACCTCGACAACCCAAAACCTTTGAGTACCTCCGTATTTCCTCGCTGCTGGTAATCGTCGTCGGGATGCAGGTTTGAACTGGTCACCGGGTTGGGTTGGTCAGAGTTGTGGTTATTTGCACCGAAAGACCCTGCGAAAATGCGTTCCACGGGTTTTTCCGATTCCTGCTCGGACGTCACAAATAGATTAAAATCAACACGATGGAATGTATGACTTTGTCGAACAGTGTATACTACGTAGTAGTCGAGAACTCCAGTACAAAGGCAAAATAAAATGTTACTCAAGTTGGTCTCCCTCCTGCAGGGCAATCAACACCATGATCCTGTCCATCAAATCATCCGAATCATCCGACTCGGACGGCTGATCACCCAAGAGTCTACCAAGCAAGTCTTCATCGTCATCGTCACCTTGATCCAGAACCATGTCCAACACCGATGTAAGCAAGTCCTGTGTGAAATTAAAGCGTCTTTTCTTAAGGAAAAACTTCGACATTTGTAATGCCTCCATTAGCGCGGGGCTGATGCGGTTTCGTCGTTTCGTCGTCGTTTCGGCGCTGGATGAGAAAATGCGCTCTGATGGTACTGACGAAGCCTGTATAGGCAGATAATCCATGGCTATACGGAACAGCGTCGGATACGACGTTCGGTAGATTTGCCAAAATGCAACAGCGTCGGTTTTTCTGGCAACTTGAATACCAAGATATGCGTGCAGTTCTGATTCAATGCTCACTACCGTCGTGGATTCAGTGGAATCGGCGACCATGGTATCATCTGTGGTGATTCCGTACATATCTGCGAGGGATGGCAGTTTGCGCGACCGTCTGAGAGGAGGAGCATCCCGGGGCCGAACATCCGTCGCGATTGGGTTTTCAGGCAGTCTGGTCGTGGTGTCCATCTGGGTACGATATGTCTGCATCTGTAGAGATATAGATGGTGGTGAGGTCCAAGCTTTGAATGCGATAACGAATATACTTACGGTCTGCTCGATCACTTCCTGCGCCCTTGTTTGCTGTTCAGGGTCCCAGTACGTCGTAATATGGGAAAGACGGATGTTCGGGTTGACCACTGAGTCACCGTGATAAGTCGTCATTGTCAATAAACGATACGGTGCAGGTACTTACACATAGCAATAATGTAGGCGTTTGTGCGCTCTAAACGATTGTTGTACTTGTCGATGCACTGCAATCCAGGGCGAATGAATGGAGCACAACGTGGGACAATGTTGGACAGGCGTTTCCACTGTCTAGCAAATAGCTCAAACGTCGGGACCACTGCCCCCAGCATCGGTAGAGTTTCCGATGATACAGAGGACTGTGCGCGATGAGGAATCTAAAATTGACGATATATGAGTATCGAAGGCGCAAAAATTGTAACAACCTACCTCGAGCACTAGCTCCATGTCATACAGTACCCGCCAATCTATCTCGTTAAGTCGGAAGTCAGCTATGTCGCGTTGAGTTGGCAGGTTAAAGAACTGGTCAAGGGGCTGGATCGGAAGCATTGAGTCACAGCTCTTGGTCAATCGTCAACGATAGTGTGCGTACCAGATGCATCTCACGGAGGCGATTGATCATGGAGTATATTGAGTCCCATCGTGATTTGACGTCTTGGACGAGCTCATGTTCGGTGATGTCGGCGTGTTCTCCGTCGGCGTCGAGCCAGAAGCCCATCTCGTTGCCATTTCGGATAGTGTTCTGGAAGGCTGTGCGACGGGAATTTGACGCACGCAGACAACGTACAACCTTTCGGGCAAGCTTGATAGGGTCGCGTTCAAGTCCTTTGATGTACATGTCCTTGTCGATCACATTGCCGAGGGAGTCGACCCAGGCTTGTGCGCCAATGTTCAGAAATTCGACGGCTTTATAGTTTTCGGTGACGTGTCTTGCGCACGTATTCAGGAGGTGAGGGAGACAGATGATTCGACGTTCGTTAGCATCAAAGTCGATACCACGTGAGGCAAACAAAGTGGAAAGATGGCGCATGGCCGAGTCGTTATTTGACGCGCCATCAAGGGTAAAATATCCAACCTAGAGTCGGTTGGTCAACAAAGACTTGAGTCTCATCCAAAGGGCTTACCTTGTGAGAGATTTCCGCTCGGTCAATGAGGAGGAGCATTTTCTCTGCGATATTTTCGCCGGTGTGACTCTCAGGTAGATGATGGAACGCAATCAGGGCGGCCTTGAGTTGCATCGGTGTCTTCGGTGACTGAGCTACCCAGTGAGCCGTGATAGCCATGAATGGCCTCATAGCTCCGTCTGACCAAATGTCCGCAGTGAATGAGATCCTGCCAAGAGCGTTCTAGATGAGGTATGAGTGAGCTCCGAGGACAAGATTACTATTCGGGACACTTACGTGAAGATCCTGCTTCAATGCCCGGAAATATTCCCTCCATGTCTGGAGGATTAGCTCGCGTGTTTTGGTTCGTTTTGGGATGTCCGAGTCACGGAGGCTAGGGCGAAGTAAGAGTAACAATCGCCTGAACTCAGGACATTCGACAACATTTATAGACTATTCAGAATGTCAGAACGAGACTGAAAAAAATGTATGACTGGACGGCAACGAACCTGATCATCTGCCACAATGAAATCCACGAGGTAACGCTGTAGTGCCGCTATGGAGAACTCGGGTAGCCCATCATCAAGTGATGGCTTCGCACCTGGGACCTGAGGCCGGAAGTCGCCTGGTGCAGGTTTGGGAGGAGGTGGCAAGTTGCGGATAGAAGCGCCAGGCTTCTGGAGAGCTTCGCGTAACGTTGTGAATGTATACCCCATATTGAACGCGGTATGAACATGTTGGATATAGATGGGCCAACTATATTTCTCAGCTAGCTCTACAAAGTCGAGGATGTGAAATTTTTCCACGTGCACGCGAAGTCCAGAGTTTCCAGTGTTGGGACTGAAGATATATTTTCGGCCTTCTGGAAAGTTCGCGGGATCTTGTTCCTTCAAATCCCTATGAGGATTGTTAGTTTGATTGTCATCGTCGCTGGATATCACGTACCTGCACAACAGGCATACCGTTGACTCCTTCGCACGCTTCTCAAAGAAATGGTGAATATCGAGAGCACGTCCACGCGATTGTACCGAGTCGATAGTATCGTTGAGTGAGCCCTCCGTACGCAAAGTACAGGGAGCAGGTCCTGGGACTCCAGGCGGCGCTCGGGCACGAGGAATTGGCGGCTCGTCACCGTCATCGTCGTCATCGTCGTCGCCCAAACCAGTCTCTATGTCAAAAAACTCCGTATCTAAGGAGGGCCTTGGACGAGTTGGACGGTTTTGGTGTCTACTCGGAGGAGGGACAGTCGGAGGTACGCGATTGGGAGCTTCAGTGCCTACTACCTCGACATCTTCAGCATTTTCCTGAACATACCGCTGAGGGGGACGGCGAGCGCGAGCACCACCTTGCTCCCGTTGTGCTTCAGTAAGCCCGGGCTGTCCGGTAGGCGGGTGACGCGGGTCGAAGGTAGCAACTGAAGGATCGGGGAGAGGATTCGGAGCCACTTGTGTGCCAGTGGGAGGGGGTGGTGGTCGACGACGAGGGGCCATTATGCTACCGGGATGCTCAGTGGCTCGGAACCAGCAAACTTTTCTATCAGTCTTGCAGTTGGACACGATGCGCTGAGCATAATCGCCAATCTGAGATTTAGAGCCTTGAGGCTTGAGGTGAAATTAATCAGAGGCCGGCTAGCTTCACGATGCACATTGTTTCAGACAAACATATTCAAATCTTACATACAAAACACGCAGAGAAAAAGTACACAATCAACCTGCCGTACAAATCTTGTATCACATTGACTTGACGCCCTCAGCAGCCTTGCTCCTGGCAAAAGTCAACCTGCACGACGCTTGCCTTTGGCGTGACGTTTAGGGAGAGAGTCGTTAGAAGAAGCGCCAATGGCCAGGGAAGCGTGGAGACGGGCGCGTTTCTTGCCTCTGAAGACTTTCTTGTACCAACGCAAGTAGCGGTGATAAGCCAAAGTGGTCCTCGAGTCCACGAGGGCAGTGCGAAAATGATCCCACGACGACGGCAGAGAGATTTGACCGATGTCAATATCATACGACTCGATGTTGTTTCGGACGGCGATTTCCTCGCAAAAGTGGAGTGCGGCGTCCCTGATTAGGGCGAGCCCTCTGTTGACTACCACCTTCACATGCTCCATTTCAGTCTCATTTCCTGGGAGCACCTGCAACACGTTGTTTAGTATTAGGTGAAAGGTAGCAATTCATAAGCAGACTTACGCCATATGCACTCCACTCTGTTTGTTTGGTGTTCTCGGCATCGATCTTGATCACCTCATCGAGTGCAGGGTTCTTCAGCCAAACGTAATAACTGACGCGGTCGATACAAACCCAGGTGTGTCCGCCCACGGCAACGGGATCCGTGAAAGCCTCCGAAACAGCTGGTGCCTCCTCAAGCAGAGAGCCAGACATTGCAAGAAATTCCTCCTTCTTAAGTGGGTGGGCATCCTGTCTGAACCTGTGCCATGCCGAGGACCCTCCTACAGGAGAGCGATAAGGCCTTTTCTCGTCGATCAGAATCACCACGACCATAATGACGTCCGGACACGCCACAACCATTCCCTCGACCTTCTTAAACACCGAGGCGGCAGTTTGCGCGAAAGCGGTTTCGAGGATGAAAGGGGTGCGACAGGTCTTGGGGGGCATCATGGCGGAGAACAATAACATTAGATCAGGGACCGCCGAAATGGTTTCTTGTTCCAGATCGGAATTGCCGGTGGCTTGAATGCGAATAAGGCTTCGAGGGTAGGCGGCTAACTGAAACCCTACTAATACTCCATGAAGCTCGACGACTGGAGCATCGTGGACCGCGCTGGGACACTGGACCATAAGAATGGTCAGGTCTGGCAAGTACGTCAACCTGTACAAATATAATTAACGTGAAACATGGAAGAATCCGTAATATGACCTACCTTGGAGTTCTCGTCAGTTGGAGTGATTCGTTATCGACCATAGAGGCAAGGGTTTCGTATTCGTCCTGCGAGACTCCGGAAAATTCCTGGTTGTGTGAGGATCGGTCGTTGCTCGTGTCACAGAGTCATCACTGACCTGGAATTCAGCATCTATGTTCGTTTCAATGGCGTTGATGAGCTTCCTGGTAAGAGCTGCTCGAATCCAATTAAAACAGGATGCCTAAGCCCTAGTAAAACCATATTCCACTTACGAGTAAGCTCAGTTTCTTCATTCTGACTGACACGTTCGTCCGGTGTGAACTTCCCAGCAACTGCTTCAAGTTGCTGTGTACATTGCGACGGTTGCGTAGCAACGGTAGTGGGCGCTTGGCCCACCTCATCTTTAGAGCGCCTGCTCGATTCAGGACTTGAACGAGGTTGCAGGGCCATCCTTTGTGGCCGCTTGAGTTGTTCGTCGTTTTCTGGCTCTTTCAGAGCAGGCGGCGAGAGCCGCAAAGTCATGGAATGAGACTGTGGTGGAGGAAGTGGAGTCGAACGTTTCACCCCCACTCCTAGTCCCGGGTCACGATGGTTCGCAACCTCATTCTAGAGATCCTGATAAATCAGCAAATCGTTTAAGTACCAGAGGACTAAACTGCACCCTGGGGCTGCTTGGGGAAGGGTAATAAGTGCCAAAAAGACCTCCGCCGTAGGAATCATGGCCTGAAAAAGTCGTCGACATCGATTAAGCGAGCGGATCTTGGTTATCCTAGGACCTAATGACACTCGATCAGAAATTCAGGAGACTCTGAGCGTATGGCAACTGAAAACGAGTCGACAACGCACGAGTCAAAGCGTCACTCACTGGTCACGGTGACTGGTGGCCCTTCTCAAAGGTGCGTGAGAGCAGAGGGAGTATATTTTACGGATGGGCCAGCCTATCCGATAAAGAATTTACTTCTTGCCTTTCCAAGGACGACGCTCAAGTTGCCTGACAACACCTGTCAAAATTGGTTATGGTAAGAACAATAATAATATGTATACTTATCGATTCTAGAGTCTAGACACTCTAGAGTTTGAACTTATCGGAAGTCCGATAATCCGAGGAGGGCCGGTGAATCCAGACTTCAGATCTGGACTGCATGAGGTAAGGTTCAAATCATGCGATCAGTGGCAGCTGGCAGTTACATAATTTGCGGAGTGCGAAGTTGATTAGCACACACTGCCATAGCATTGCCGCATGGAATCCGCATAGTTCCAAAACACCCATCAAGCTTATCAAACGAAGACTGGCGTCTTGGGAGTCGTAGTTTTTCCACCAATCATCCAATGGTCGCGGATGGCCCCAAGACTCTTATTCCAATCCGAGTCGATGGCCGATTCCGAATAAAGGATCTACTAGGTTCAGGCTCGTTCGGTATGTGTCTCACTGACTCTTACATTCTTTTCCTGGAGACCACTTAAATGGCAACAACGCGCAGGGAGTGTGTATAGAGTGGTGAACATATTCACCAACAAGGCGTATGCAATCAAGCTGGAACTCTGCCCTAACGGAAGCAAGTCGGCGCTGGAGCACGAATACAATATTCTCAAATCGTTCGATACTAGCAACGATGGAATTCCCGCTGTTCATTGGTTCGGGAGGGAGGCGAACTATGACGCCCTGGTTCTGGATCTCCTTGGTCCCACTTTACATCAGCTTATGGACAAGCATCACAAGTTTCACGTTCGTACCGTCGTTCACATCGCTGATCAATTGGTAAGTCCTGAACGGTTGACTGGACCATCTTTGTGACAATTCTACAGATATCTCGCCTTCAGTACATACATGGCTGTGGCTATATCCACGCCGATATCAAGCCGCAAAACCTCTTGGTCGGCCTCGGTGACCAGGCGCTTACTATATTTATTGTTGATTTTGGAGTCGCCAAACGTTATCGTGATCCTGCGACAGGGAGTCACATTCCGTTTGTCCGTGCTCACCGCCTCACAGGCACACCCGCCTTCACTTCGATCAACAGTCATCTAGGCGCACGTCTAGGGCGCCGTGATGACCTCGAATCCTTATCATATTTGCTTATTTATTTCCTACGCGGTTCTCTTCCCTGGTTGACCACTAGCAGCGGGGAAACAAAGTCTTCGTCAATACTCGAGCAGAAGAAGAACACGCCCGTCGAAGAGTTGTGCAGTGGGCTGCCTCGCGAGTTCGCGACGCTGCTCACCTATTCACAAACGCTTTCGTTTTCCGAGGAGCCCGACTACGATTACATGCGGTCGTTGCTCCTGTCTCACAATCACCCTCCCATTTCGTCCTCGCCAGTCATTGCTCGTGACCTCGATATTTTTGCATGCTGCTCGAACATCTCACCTACCCCGCCACCATCGTCTCCCTCATCACGAGATACTTTAGCTACGCTGTCTCCTCTTCCGGAGCTGGATTGTGGGATACAAGCAGCACAGGTACCTAGTGACGCAGCACCTAAAGTCGCGAAGATACGCAAACGAAAACGGTCTTCTGTGGCGATTCAAAGCCCGCCATTAACACCCGGACGAATGTAAGTCAATCCTAGTATATCATTGTACTGCACCGTTGCATCTAACTATGTCCTCAGCCTACGCTCATCAGTATCGAATGCTCAGGCTTCGAAGCTCTCGACCCGCCGTCGTTACCAATGATTCCCGTTGTGTAAGCTGTGATGTACTGCATCCGGACTCTGAAGTGCTGTTGTTTGTTCTTGTTACTTGTTGTATTGACTATACTGTATTCGTTTTGTGGAACCCAATGGTATTCCAACCGATTCTATGCATCAATGTCGTGCTACTCCATGATGCGGCGGCATTGCGGCCACATCGTGTTCATTTTTGAACAGGTCCAAGTTAGCAACGGTCACAGGCTGGCTCCCACGGCTAACCGATTTGAACCGAGCCGTTGAATCAGCTGACAGATGCCGTTAGTGGACCGAATTGGGCTAAGCCGAATGATAACCGAATCGATCACCGGTTAGCCGAGCTGCGGTAACACTAGACTCATCGTGCCCTCACTGCGCGAACACACCGGAATCCGTCGAACACTACATACTAAAATGCCCTTACTACGCGCGCGAACGACAAGCACTGAGAAACACGCTAGGACGCGAAGCAGACGACCTCTATGCACTCCTCTCACGAGACGAAGCCTGCGAAGCTCTACTCAAATACGTCGCAGCAACGGGACGCCTCAACCCGACATTCGGTAACGTTAATACATAATACATAAACCGCAGATAACCCTCTCGCCAGATCACAACCATAAATGCTACCACGACACAACGTTCTCGTATTTTCTACTCAACTCGTCTCATTGTCTACGCGGGAACAGCAGGTCTGGAAGGAGATAAGTCGGAGGATAGGATTGAGAGGTAGGATAAGGGACGACGAAGACCATTTTGAACCAGGCTTGCCCGTCCAACGCAAGCACCTCAAACACCTCAACACACGCTCTCGTGGTCCTCAACTCCACCTCAAAATC
>JBBPQC010000434.1:0-19943 GCA_038092295.1 Leccinum arenicola
GCTCTCCTCTTCTGGAGGCGAGCTGTACATCGGTGGATCGAACTCTCGGCTGTATAATGGTGCCATCACCTATATCGGTCTAATGAATCCTTCGTCGGTGGGCCAAAAATAGCAGGGAGACATGGACATTACTTATATGACATTCAGGGATTATGGAAGGTGTCCATGGACAATATACGAATTGGTGATATAAATTACTGAAGGATGTGCCAGTGATCCTTGATACTGGTGCTAACTTCATATTTGGAGATCGGAACCGGGTTGCCACCCTGTACAGGCGCATTCACGGCAGCAAGCTTATGGACAACACGTATGAGGGCTTTGGCTACTATTACTGTGAGTTCCGATCAATTTGTTGCTTCGTTTTATTGACACCGTGTAGTACCATGTGGCTCCTTCCCAACACTGGGATTTACCTTTGGCAGCAGGTCGTTTCAAATCCCTCCCGACGTCTTCAACCTTGGACCGATTGAAGATGGTTCACCCTATTGCTTCGGCAGCATTGTCGCCGCGGACTCGGTCTGTGAGATTTATGAATTCATTGTTTCCAGGACCCCTTTGCAGTGCTCGATGTACTGAACTAATTATGTGACCAGCGTCTTGGTCTATCGGCCTCCCATTCCTCCAGCTCGTATACACCGTGTTAGATTACAGTACTTCGCTAGTCGGATTTGCGGACCTTGCTTGACTCCCGCCGACAGTGTATCCGACTAGAAAGAGGCCGGATGCGCCGGCTGGGCAGCTTATCTGTGGGAGAGATTGACAATTCGAGGAGTAAATAATACATGGGTCATGTTTAGCGCTATGTATACGGGTACAACAATTTCGGGAATCGGCAGTCATGTCATTTCGATACTGTGGTAGAATTCACAATTTGTAAGTATCTATAGTTGGAGAAAATCAATATCTCATTTGTACAACTGCTCTCAAATATTATACGTCCTCACATTTGCTCGAACCACCACAACCTTTTTTTTCTTTTTTTTTAATTCCATTTTCGTCCCTTGTGGGGTCAGACCCTATGTGGGACGTCACCACAACCTTACCCGGCAACTCGCGCTCCCGGGCCGGGCCGGAGAACTAATACCCTTTGCGCCCCGCCCGCCCACTCTCAGCCCACTGCCACCCTCTCCTCGTACCACACGGAGCGACATCCAAAGACCTGGACCGAATTGTAGATGTGTCGTCAACGTACAGTTAAATATCTTTGGAGAGGACCAGCATTTCTGTCTATCTTCCTCCGAGCTGTCCCGCAAACAATCTTGGTGGTATTCATTAGACTGGTGACCAGACCTGCTGAGCTTCACAACATAACCCCAGCTAGTTGCCATGTCAGGCTGCCTAAATGAGGCGATCCGCCTAGCCCCAATGCGGGCTCAGCAAGACAGCCCGGCGTCCCAAAAACTTGATATATCAATCGAACAGTCTTCTGGCAAGTTCCGTTTCGCGCCGCGTTCTTCAGGTTGTTCCCTGCTTGCCGGATGACGCCACGGCATCATCCAATTATCATCAGTCTGACCCGTGCATCACACGTTTTGTTCCTATCCCCACTAATGATCGTGATCCGATATGGTTGAAGTTACTGTTGACTTCGCATTAATAAAGATCTGTAGGTGGACGTTTCACTTCCAGTCCTTTCCGCTCATTCACAATGCGATTCATTACCATAATCACTTTCGCAGTCGCCGGCAGACTGGTTGCTCTGGCCACTGCGAAACCTATACCTATACCAAACTGGAAGGCAGGTGAAATGGCCATACCGCTGACCAGATACTCTTCTCCTTCAAATTCTAACAAAAGCGTCGACTTCGACGCAATGAGCTCTCATGCCATATCAGTCAGGGGGTATGTGGAATGAACCGTTACATCAAATCGGTCTGCTCAGGCTTATTTTGAGGAAAATCCTTCGTGGCCTGGACAATTATGAGATGAACACGGGGATGATGCATCCTTTCGCTATGAAACGGAGCAAGTCCGAACTCAGAACGCGTGGAACTGGCGTCCAACTGACAGCTTTTGAAGAACACACTTGGGTAGCCGAGATTTCAATTGGCACTCCTCCAAAGACCCTGAAGGGTACATATTCACATCCTCCTTGAATTTCTGATATATGTTTATGCTGATCCACGTCACAGTCCAAATCGACACTGGTGCAGCGTAGGTACTTTCTTTAAGTTCAGACAGCTATTTTTGTTCAATGCAACGCAGCGATCTGTGGGTGTTGGAGACAGGCTGTAGTGGGATTTCTGCAGATCGCAACCTCTGGGATCCCAAAGCATCTGCATCTGCCAAGAAACAGGAGCAGACATTTGAGCTCCAATATATGGATGAAACCATCGTCAAAGGTGATCGATATACTGATAATGTAACGATCGGTGGATTCACTGTAGGTTTTGTATCGCTTTTGGGTATATCTATTGAATTCTGACACCAACTAGGCAGACCCTCAGACCTTTGGTTCTGTAACATCATATACTTCTCTTCTATCGGACAATTCAAATGCAGACGGTTTAATGGGATTGGCCTTCCCTTTCCTCGCGAAATTTGATGCTTCTCCGCTGTTTACATCGCTTGTCGAACAAAAAAAGGTGGCCAATCCGACATTTTCATTGAAACTCTCTTCCACCGGGGCCGAGATGTACATCGGTGGAGTAAACAGTATGCTGTATCGTGGTGACATCACGTATACACCCGTAATCTCCGTAATAGATCGTGTGAGTCGAAATGGTAGATCCGGGAGTGTGCGTTGCTGACATTGGCATTCATGTAGGGATACTGGCTAGTGATGATGGACGATGTTCGTGCCAACGGTAATAAAATCATCACAAGTAGTATGCCTGTTTTTTTCGACACTGGTACAAGCTTCATTTCGGGAGATGCGAAACGGGTTTCAGAATTGTACAGTCGCATTGGCGGGACTCTCAAGAAACATAATGGCATAGATTTTTATTACAGTGAGTCCCGATTGCGTTCGGTACCTTGTTTTTTATTGATAGTCCAGCTGCAGTACCATGCGACTCTTTCCCAACACTTAGCCTTACCTTCAGTGGCAAATCGTTTGAAATCCCTCCCGAAGTTCTCAGACGTGAACCAATTGAGGAAGGTTCTTCCAATTGTTTCAGCGCCATTTACGCCCGGGCCGACTCTGATGGTGAGATTTCATGGCTTATCGCTTCCTGAACCCCCTTTTGCGATGGACTCGATCTGACTATATCATAGGCCTACCATTCTGGAACATTGGGTTGACTTTCCTGCAGAGCGTATACAGCGTGTTCGATTACGGTACTCCACAAGTCGGGCTCGCCAACCTTGCTTGAATCATCGCGAATGTTTCCAGTATCTATCTATTTATCTATGTCATATGGGAGTTCATCTTCCACGGCCGTTAAATAGTTGGCGGCAGTAGGCTTAAGCCTGAGAGAGCTGTAGCGCGACTCTCTGAGAGGTTGGTCGAGTCGGGCAGTCGAGCTCGTGGAAAATTCCCAGGAGGGAGTGCATGGTACCTTCATCGTTGCGAACGAACGTGCTTCAGTGACCTCGTTGCCTTCCCTTTTATAGCTGTTAGATTTAAGGATTGTACACTAGGCGGAGGGTTTAGCGAAGGGTATCGACAGGGAATGCGTATAATAATCCAAAGAAGGAAACAGACAAAGAACAGATAGAAGGGAAGAAAGGACTACAACATCATACCACAACGTCCGGGTCCCACCAACATCATGATCATGACAAGAATGACAACGTAGCAAACACCACCACCGATATCATCATAACCGCACATCCATTCAGAGCGAACGTCCGCCCCGTCCCGTTCGTGCTCGACACATTTGTCGGGGACGTTGCAGTGCCTGACAACAGGACCACGACCGAGCCCATGCTGTCCAGCACTAATCCCGATGACGACGTCGTGCTACTCCCGGTGTTGAAGACCGACGTCAGCTCTGCTCCTTTGCTGTTTGTGTTGGTGGTGATGCTGCCATTGAGGCCTATGTTGTTCCATGCCACTGACTGCGATACGTAATACGTGTTTGTCGCGACAACGAGCGTCCCGTTTGCACTGGGCCACACGGCGACGTCCACGCCCCCGACGAGGTAATTCGTTCGCCCGGCTGCGGACGTGGCGTTGAACAAAAAGGGGGTGATCTTGGGTAGGGCGGACAGGGCGAACGCAGATGCGTTGGATTTGATGTCCGCTGGGGTCGGGTCGGACCACGAGATGGCGCCGAGGGAGCCATGGTTGATGCCCAACAGAGTGTTCACGACCCATTCGTACCCGCTTGGTTGGCGTAGCCAGTAGGTGCTGTCAGTCGTAGATATGGAAGAGGTGGTAGAGAAGGAAGACGGTATCAACATCAGACATCGCTCGGCGCAGAAAGGGAACGAAACCACTCACTCTCCGACAGCACCCCCAAACGCCTGCGGGACGCTCCACACCGCCTTGGTCCGCTCCCACCCAACGACCTCCATCCTATTCAAAAAGCTCGTCACGCGATCGCTCACGTCGCTAAATGACCCGACCCCGCTATCTGCCTGTACGGGCACCAACGACGCGTTCGTGGGCGGCACAGCATCGTTCAACCCCGCTGGAATCGGCGCACAGTTGTCGCACCCGCACACTCCGTATGTGGGCGTACATGGTGTGTGAAACATGTACGATATGTTGACGTTAGCGCCGACCATATAGACGTCTTCCATGATAATGTCCGCGCCGGCGGCGTACGACGTAAAGTAATAGTCCTGGCAGTTGAGCACAAGCGAGACGGGGTGGTAGCCGTCGACGGTGTAGATGAGGTTGTACGCGATCGAGGTGGCATTGAGCGGGTCCGAAGACCCGTCCGGCTCGTCGCCGGTATACCATACGAGGAGATTGGACCACGTCTTGAAGGCGTTCACTTGCTCGGTGACATTAGTTGCGTCTTGATAGCTGTAGCGCATGTCGTACATAAAGTACAGTCCGTTTTGGGACATTCGGCCCATGACCTCGTTGATCGTCGCCTGATCCGGGGTGAATTCGAATATGGGGTGAATCTGAATTGTAAGTTAGCAACAATAACGTGCGACACAGGGTTCAATACGAACGATCGTAAACCTTGGTGATGAACATCAGTCCGGGAAACAGAACTGGAGAAGGTGGTACACTCACCCTTGAGCAGCCAACTCGTCGATGAGCGTGAGATTATCGGACAGGTATTTGAACTCAGTGTAGAAGCCGATGGGGAACACGGGCTCATAACTACCCTTTCCGTTCGCCGGCTTGGCCAACAGCGCGCCTGTCCTGAGGTCCATCTTCGTGACAGCGCCGCTGGTCGGATCGGGCATGTAAGATAACGCGGCATTCGTACTAAATGATTGCGGGGTTGAGGACGACGACGACGACGACGACGAATGTCCCGAGTAGGTCGCCACACAAGAGAGGTTGTAGGGTGCGGTTTGAGGCGTCAGATTCGAGAGACTGAAGGAGAGCTCATAGCCTGTCGCGTTCAGCGGAACTGCGCCGTTTGCAAGCACCTGGCTGCCAACGCTGACGGTCACGCTTAGTGTTCCGGATTCGGAGAGGGAACTGGAAGGGAGAGAGATGGGCTGGGCGCCTTGAATGGTGGAGTAAACGACGGGCGAATCGATCAGGATAGCTGCGGGCGAGCTTGCGTCTTCGGGCAGGTAGGGTTTAATGGCGGGTGTGCATCTGAAGGCGAGTAGGGGGGTTTGGGATGAGGTCGGGACAGAAAAGGCTCCACCGGGAGGTGGTGCCGTGTTTTGAGGCATTGTGCTGGGGTTGTAATATTTACCGCACCTGAAGACAGTTATCGTGAGCGTCGATAGTGGGTATTAGCGTACCAAAACGACACACCATGTTTGAGCTCTGCCTGCAGGAATGAGGAAACATGCGCTGAAAAGAACAGAAAGGAACATGGAGCGCTTCACGGCAGTGGTGGACGAGAACTGGGTAGCGCCGGTACAACAAAGGCGATACCGACGTCGAGTCAGAGAGTCAGATATATCATTCCGAGACAAGGCGGGATGAGCGAACGCACCATAATTATCAATGATATGACCTAGATTGTCAATAATGAGATAGTGAATTCCCAAATATGCAAAAGTGAAAAAAAGAAGATGAACAATGTGGTATTACCCTAAGTAAGGTGAAAGGTTGCACGGCTAGTCATGAACGTCTGGCATTAAAGCAGACAGGCACGACAAGAACGCATGGCCTCGATCAGCACATGCGCATTGCGGCGCCACTTTGTCCAGCCACACTTGGGATGCGGAGCCCAGAGCACCAGAGCTCGTGTTGCCTTGAATGTATAAAACAGACATTGTATATCTCACCTGGGCGAAAAAATATGATACGATAATACGATAGCGGTCACCGAGTGTTCTCAGAAAAGATGGGCTACTTTGCAGCGCAGAATTTTTCCAGCCAAGTTCGGGGGCAGTGCCTTGCGGGCGCGAACGAGAGAGGGAGGGAGAGGGATGGGTAAATGAGTGTGTGTGCCTTCGGGCAAGGACTTCGGTGGTGTGGGAGCGACCTGCGAAGGAGGATGTTGACGGTGTCGAAGAGGGCGCAGTCAGGGCATCATTTGACACCCGGTGCGAGCGCTCTCCGCCGTTACGCAATGTGTCCCCGTCGGGTGCCGCATCTCGAATGGCTCCATCGGATGTTACAAGTCCTAACAGTCAAGTTGGACATGGACATTTGACAGGTCTGCGTTGCCACGCTGCTATGTTTTACAAGCAGTTATGAATTTAAATATCACTCTACTAATAATCGAGATGACGACCACTGACGAAAACACTGTAATAATAGACTACATACTGTACATACACGGCTCATAATGCTGAGTTGCCAAGTACAATGGTGATCCAACATGATGTACTACAGGTATGTATAAATGATGCCTGAAATCGATGAACAACGAGGGCGAATAGAAACATCCGTTCCAACTTCCATAACATGCCTCTGCGGCCAATAAATAAATGAGACAAGTCGTTGCCGTTGCAACCCGGCGCCGGCGGCAACAATGAGATCTTGGACAAGACAATGGCGAACAAGATTTGCTCCCGACCTGCAGCAAATGTCGCTGAAACCTGCCGCACCTTAGTCCACGACACCGGCGCTCAAACGTCGATTCGAAACCACAGCGGAATCATCTTCCACATCCGCTCCCTCTCCTTCTTCGCCCACATCTCCAACGCTTTTGCACACGCTTGACACTCCGTCTGCTCCCACCCCCGACGCGAGTTCCCCAACCGGTCGATGCCCAGCGGTTGACTCATATCGTACAGGGGCTGCCCGAGCTCCTCCGCGACGTATAGGGGATCCGTGCACCCGCGCTGGTGGTCAAAGAGGTAGTGCTGCGTCGCGAGCGTCACAAGCTCCGTGAAGTCGCGTTTGCACGTCCGGTGGGTATGGCCGTGCGAGTATGGATGGTTGCTGTGGGAGGTAAACGTGCTGCCCGTGATCATGCGGGCATGGGAGCCGAGCGAGTGAATCAGCGTAGTGATGGCATGCTGAGAAGCTTCTTTGCCAAGAGACAACCGCTGCATGTCTATTGACGACAGAGGACACTGCGACGCGCCCTCTTCGAACGATTCGCCATAGTCGAATATTTGTGAGAAGCTGTATCTAGAGAGGTAGTAGAACGCAGAAGGAAGCAAAGACGGTGCGTTGACCTCGCGTGCGACATTGATCACTGCCTGTTGTTATTGTTGTACGTGAGCGGCGTGCGAGACCATTCGGATGACAAAGAAAGCGACCAAACGTACGATTGGTGATGGGTAAATGTTGTCCGAAACCGCCCGAAGGTCAAAAGAGCGTGAGGCATCTTCGCGAGCGTCCCAACCCTTGAGCGTCGACGGCCAGGCAACAGAGAGGTGGCTGAGGGCCTTCTCGCGCAGCGAATCCACGACATACTTGGTGGCGAGGCGCAATACGCCCGAAACGACCTGAAAGTCTGCAGGGTCGTTGTTGCCGAAACGCCTATCGTGCAAGTGATGGTGATGAACGGTGAAAGTTGATCGAGAGTGTAATTATCAGCACGACTCACGGACCGTCTACCAATGCCGTCAGCAAGTTGGATACGTCCTCGGGTGCGTCATGGAGGCGGAGCACTTGGCAACCTTCAACCTCTCCCGAAGAGCGAACGGATAACGACTTGGTGTCTCCGTCTGTAGGCTGCGGCAGAGTGAACAGGTCGCGGAAGAAACCAGAGTGCCGGGCGAGCAGGGACTTGTGCACGCGAAAGAGCGTGTCCTCGGCTTGTAGGACGATCTCGAGTAGCGTGTCAGTTCAGTCGTGTATCTCCCTAGGTCGCAGGGCTCTCACAGATCCGTCCGAGAACCAGAGGTCTGGATGTCTCGTCAGCGGGCTTTCGTAGCTTGGGCTCCCGGTTGCCTCCGTGTCCGCGTCTCTGGTGTCCTCCTGCACCTCGGACTCGCAGGCCGCGAGGTGTTTCTGCCAATCGACTGGCTCTGAGCGAGTAGGACGGTGGAGGGAGTTAAGGGGAGGAGGGCTGCGAGGGGGAGCGCCATATGCACCGATGGGGAGGGGATAATAACTGTTGTTGGCGGGAAGGCGAGACATTCAGCGGGTCATAATACTAAATGAATGAGATTAGATAAGTCAAGTTCTAAACATTCTCACTGCCTGAAACGTGCCATCAATTGATGTAAAACACTCTCATTTTACGTGGCTGGATTTCCAGAGCTCGGCTACCGGAAGCGCAGGCCAACCAATATCACGTACAGTAGAAATAAATGGACTCGAGGCTTACAACCAACTTCGAGAAACTAAAAAGCCAGTCGGTGCTCATTTTATACCAACCGGCCGCCGGTCGGAGTAAATGATAATCTTCCGTGAGGCACGACTACACAAACAGATCCATCATAAATCCCCGGAGCATTTGACGTTTGACAGCATGTGTCTCATCCGAGTTCTCTGCGAGAATCGATACTTCTGCAGAGTCCGATAAATGATAGTCGCGTGTTCAACGACGGATCGTCTGATCGAACGTGGTGAACATATGGCAATTAGACAAGTGTGGTAAACAATGACTGAAGCACGTAGAGAACCGGAGGGACGGGTCCCAGAACGACGATGGCGTTGAAGTTGCAGCAACGGACTCCTCCCGCCTCCTCCCGCCTAGTGTCACAATCGATAGTTCAACGGCCCTAGGAGAGCTGCTGTCAACCCCTTCAATAATTTTACCATTAACTCTCTTATCGCATAGAATAGATCAGATTCATGAGCGTACGAATGTGCCGTGAGCATCCGCGATGATTCAAGCGAGCTCCGCAAACCCAACCTTTTCAAGACCGTAATCGAACACGCTGTATACGCCCTGCAGGAAAGGGCTCCCAATGATCATCCAATAACCTAGGCCGTATAGTCAGAACGAGTCCATCTAGAGCCACAATGGCTCGCAAATGGGGGTTCAGGAAGCAACAAGCTATGCAGACTCACCGGGATTCGAGGGGTCAGCGACAATGGCGCTCAAACAATTGGAAGAACCTTCCTCAATTGGGCCAAGTCTGAGAGCCCCAGGAGAGATTGCAAATGTCTTGCCACCGAAGGTAATGCTCACCGTTGGGAAAGAGTCGCAAGGTACTGCAGGCTGTCGATAAAAACAAGGTACCGAACGAAATCGGAACAGGCTCACGGTAATAGAAATCAAAGCCATGATAGTTCCTGAGGGTACCGCCAAGGCGTCTGTATAATTCTGAAACCCGTCCGAAATCTCCATATATGAAGTTTGCACCAGTGTCCAAATAGCAGGTACATTTTCGAGGATTTTATCACCATTAACACGAACATCGTCCATGGACACCTGCCAGAATCCCTAAATAAATTCTGATGTCAGCAACATTCATTGCTATCTACCATTTTGACTCACAACACGTGTTACGGGTGTGTAAGTGATGTCACCATTGTATAGCATATTGTTTGCTCCACCGACGTACATCTCGGCCCCAGTAGAAGAGAGTTTCAATGAGAATACCGGATTGCTTAGCTTCCTTTGTCTGAAAAGCGATGCAAACAGCGTAGAAGCATGAAAACTCGAGACGGATGGGAAGGCCAATCCCAATAAACCGTCTGCATGTGCATTTCCCTGTATCTTAGAAGTGTATGATGTTCCAGAACCAAAGACCTGAGGATATGCCTAGTTGGGCGTCAGAATCCAATGGTCATCCTTATAAGTGATACAAAACATACGGTGAGTTCAGCAATAGTAACAATGTCAATATATAGATCACCATCGACGATAGCTCCATCTCCATATTTGAGCTGGAATGGCCGATCCTGTTTCGTACTAGATTCAGATAATTGGGGATCCCACAGATCGCGATCTCTTGGAATCCCACTACAGCCAGTCTGCAGCACCCACATATCACTGGGTTGACCTGAACTTCAACAGTAGTATGAATTAAGAAAGTACCTACGCTGCACCAGTGTCGATGTGGACTGTGTCGTAGACGGTAGATCAGGGTAGTAGACATATCGAACAGATACAAGGAGAATTTTACCATTCATGGTCTTGGCAGGAGTGCCAACCGAGATCTCGCCTATCCAAAGGTCACCTGGCTGACCTGTCAGCGGGAGCTTAGCGCCACGCTTTCGGAGACCGGGCTCGCTCCGTTTCACAGCGAAAGGATGCATCGTCCCCGTATTTATCTCGTAATTGTCTAGGCCACTGAAGATCTTCCTTTTGAAAAAAAGGCCTGAGTAGACAAGATGCAACGGTTCGTTGCACGTACTCCCTGACTGATATACCATGAGAGGCGATTGCGTCGAAATCAATGTTTTTGTTGGAGTCCAGAAAATCGGAAGAGTGTCGGGAAAGCGGTATGGCCACACCACTCGTGCTCCAGTTTAGTATGGGTTTTGCAGTGGCCAGAGAAACCAGTCCGCTAGCGACTGAAAAAATGGATATTGTGATGAGTCGCATTCTAGAGGAGTGGAAAGGACTGGCGGTGAAACGTCCACCTACGGACCTTCATAATGAGAAGCCACCAGTAACGATATCCACAGCCATCAGGAATACTAAAACCAAACGAATGATGAACAGGTCAAACTGATGACAGTGGAACAACTTGAAGAACGCGGCGCAGAACGGAACTTGGTTCAAGACTGTTACACACATGAACGTTGAACTTCGATAATATGTAGTACATTTGAGGGACAGGCTGTCCGAGTCAGTGTATTTCATTGTGAAACTAGGGCTGGTTAGGAGAATGATTCCTGGACCCGTTAGGGTGCAGTTATATGGTCAAGAAAGCATCGAGCGATATTATTTGATTTGTCACTGAGTTTTTCTTCCATTCGTGATTTATTATGTAATATTATGTAATTTCCAAACGTGGAAAATGAGTCTGTTCCACTAGTACTGGCAGGTTTCGCCTGCGATCGTGGTTTCGTTCGCCCTTCGCAACGAGATCTCGCGGCAAGGTTACCTTCTTGTTTTCGTGATGTATTCATCTTCACTATCGCAGTCGGTACATGATTCTGTTCGTGCTTTGGTCGTGGTGGGCGTCCTTCGTGAAACCAACATCTTTATATTTTCACCTCTTATTGCGACAACGACAGCGTCAAACGAGTACCAACACCATCTCCACTGCCTCGTCGGACACACCCGTTGAACAAGTCCAGAAACGCTGTCACGACCCTCCTCTTTTTATCAACATCGCCCGCACGTTCTATGTCGGTAGTACACTCGTCTCCTTGCGCAACAAGCGCAGCTCAGACAGGTGGTCCCACCGCAAAAGAACACAGATGCATCCAATACTCAGTCTCAGGCTCCCTCCGTTAGATCAGCCAGACGAGCTCAAGCCCGCCACGGACCGTGAGGGCAAAAAACTGATAGCCGAGACTAGGGTCCGGGTCAAGGTGACCACTGTGGAGCTCAAGGCCATCCACGTAAACGAAGCGCTCACCTGGGGCGACCGCAAAAGCGATGGCATTAGCAAAGCACAAGGCCGCACAGCTCGCGGACAAGTGGACGAAAGGCTGAGGAGGCTTTGGCCAAGCCGATAGAGACCACATTGGACGCGACGATGCTTACACCAGAGTCGGTGCCCGTACCAGCAGCAAATATCAAGATAATTGTTTTGTTGCAGAAGAAAACGATGGAAATGGGGTCGGACTGTGGTGCAGTGAGGCACGAGTGTGCAAGGTCTTTGGACAAGCGACACAAGCGAGAGGCACCGCTTCCGTGCTTCCTCTCTCGCCTCCACCACGTCGCTCATTCACCTTGCAGCGCTCGTCCGAGCCCGTTTCAGCACACCCACCCACCACCCCCTGCCTCCATTTCCCATTACGGCTCCTCGCACCTCACCCCCCTGGGGTCTGGAGCCCGCGATCCCGACTTTTGGGTACATGCACCTGCGAGGCGTTCCCACCCACCCTCGCAGTTCACCATACCCGGCAACTCGGGCTCCCGTCCCGGGCCGGAGAGCGCCGTCCAAAGAGGTATCTGTTTCGAACCCCTGCCTGAACATTCCAAACCCCAGCCTAAACCCGAATCGTTTCCCTCGGTTTCCCTTGCTATCTCGGAACCCGTCATTTCGCATCCCGTAAAACCGTTCATAGATGACCTCGCAGGACATCTTGCCCGGCTGGACGAACTCGCGATGGGACTCAAACGCCTCGAACGACTCACACTCTGCTACTTTGTTTGCGTTGATTTCACTCTATCCTCTTTCCTTTTCAGACCGCGCACATGTTCTCGTGGAATGCTTTGATAGTAAGCAGGGTTTCAAGCTACATATGCTAATTAATAACAGTAAGCAGCTCGCTCGATGGACCCACGGACTGCAAAGCCAAAAAAGCCGGGCTTTTGCCCACTCTTACATGTGCTCACTACGCCTTGATTATGCGTTACTATATGGATCGAATTTAAAATTCACGGATATGATTTTGCTGATCACTGTTGAGTTGTCTGATTAACTTGCCTCCATTCGTCATTCGTCGCAATGCGAGGGATCTTCTTTGGCAGTTTAGAGTCATCGAACAACCTTAATTAATCAACTGGGGCTGCAGCGGTATGAGGACGTATACATTTTGAGTTTCTGTGGATTGAGTTTGACTCGATCGAGTTGCTTGATTGGCTGATTTGGAAGTTGGAACGTGTGTATCACAACATGCATGTTCTTTTTGGTCTTTCGTCGTCGTCTATCATGTGTGCTGTTTCGACTTTCCGGGGTCCAGGACCGCCCGGAGGGCCTTGCTATAGATATGGGGGTCTGAAATCACCCATCCCGGAAGCCTACTCACCATTAATTTACTATCACTCCCCAAGGACTGAGCCTCCCCACTAGTTGGCCGGTCACGCTCAGTCCTTGGGGAGTGATAGTATACGCTGACGACACTACACTTTATGCAAGTACTCAGCACGTGGTGCCACGCCTCCGGTGCCAAATTCAATAAGTATTGGAAGGACATCGGAGGTGGTCCCATCAGCTTTGAAACTCCAGACCCAGACCGCACCCATTGAAACGAGAAAGATACATCACGAGGACCACCCACTACAGGACGGTCTATATAACATGTAGCTTCCGTACTAAAGTATTGGAATACAAATCAAGACCAAAAGACATATAGATGATGAGTGTAGAGTCCACCAAAAGTAACCGATCACCGAAGCAGGTAGAGAACCGGAGTGAGGAGGGGGTGAAGGCTGTGGAGGGACGGGTCCCAGAACGACGATGGCGTTGTTGCTGACACGGAATCCTCCTGCCTACTCCAGCTGACTATTACAGTTGATAATTCAACGGCCCTGGATGAGCGGCAGTCAAACCCTTCGATGTTTTTACCATGAACTCTCCCATTAGAATAGATAACTTGAAGATTCATGAACATACATGTGTGCCGTGAGCATCTGCGATGATTCAGCGAGCTCCGCAAACCCGACCTGTGCAGTACCGTAATCGAACACGCTGTATACACCTTCCAGGAAAGGAATCCCAATGCTCCAAAGATCTAGGTCGTACAGTCAGGACGAGTCCATCTAGTGCCGCAAATGGGGTTCAGGAAGCGATAAGCTATGAAATCTCACTAGAAGGCCAGTGGTCGGCGACAATGGCGCTGAAACAATTGGGAGAACCTTCCTCGATTGGGTGAAGTCTGAGAGTTTCGGGAGGGATTGCAAACGTCCTGCCACCGAAGGTGAAGCTCACTGTTGGGAAAAAGTCGCAAGGTACTGTAGGCTGTTGGTAAAAACAAGGTACCGAATGAAATCGGAACTCACAGTAATAGAAATCAAAGCCTTCAGGCTGTTCCTTGATGGTACCGCCAAGGCGTCCATACAATTTTGAAACCCTTTCTCTATCTCCATATATGAGGTTCATACCAGTGTCCAACATAGCAGGTACATTTTCGAGGATTTTATTACCATTAACACGAACATCATCCATGGACACCTCCCAGAGTCCCTAAGTAAATTCCGATGTCAGCAACATCCATTGTTATCTACAATTTTACTCACAAGATGTGTGACGGGTGTATAAGTGATGTCACCATTGTATAGCATACTGTTTGCTCCACCGACGTACATCTCGGCCCCAGAAGCAGAGAATTTCAATGAGAATACCGGATTTGTGAGCTTCTTTTGTCGGAAGGCGATGGAAACAGCGGACAAGCATAATATTCCGAGGTGGAAGGGAAGGCCAACCCCAATAAACCGTCTGCATCTGCATTGTTCAATATCCGAGAAGTGTATGATGTCACAGAACCAAAGGTCTGAGGATCTGCCTAGCTTGGCGTCAGAATCCAATGGTCATGCTCATAAGTGATATAAAACATACAGTGAATCCGGCGATGGTTACATTGTCAGTATGTAGTTCACCTTCCACCATAGTTCCATCTCCATAGTTGAGCCGAAATGGCTTACCCTCCTTCTCAACAGATTCGGATGAATGGGGATCCCACAGATCGCGATCTCCAGAAATCCCACTACAGCCAGTCTGCAGCACCCACGTATCACTGCGTTGACTTGAACTTCAAAAGTAGTATGAACTATAAGAAAGTACTTACGCTGAACCAGTGTCGATCAGGACTGTGACGTAGATCAGATTAGACATATATAAAAAAGATACAAGGAGAATTTACCCTTCAAGGTCTGGGGAGGTTTGCCAATCGAAATCTCACCTATCCAAATGTTGCTTTGATGACTTGTCAGCGCGAGCTCAGCGCCGCGCTTTCGGAGACTGGGCTCGCTCCGAGCCCATTCCACAGCGAAAGGATGCATCGTCCCCGTATTTATCTCGTAATTTTCTAGGCCACTGATGATCTTCCTTTTGAAAAAAGGCCTGAGCAGATGAGATGTAACGATTCGTTGCACGTACTCCCTGACTCATATACTATGAGAGGTAATTGCGTCGAGATCGATACTTTTGTTGGCGTTCAGAAAAGAAGGGTTACAGTGTCTGGAAAGCGGTATGGCCGTGCCATTCGTGTTCCAGTTTGGTATAGGTTTTGCAGTGGCCAGAGCAACCAATCTGCCGGCGACTGAAATAACGGATATCATAATGAATCGCATTCTGGAGAAGTGGAAAGGACTTGCGGTGAAACGTCCGCCTGCAGACCTTTATAATGAGAAGCCACCAGTAACGATATCCACGGCCATCAGGGATACTGGAGACAAAACGAATGATGGATAGGTCAAACTGATGATGGCGGAACAACTTTGAGAACACGGCGCAGAACGGAACTTGTTTGAAGACTCTTAGTACAAACATGGACCTAAATATGGGGGGCAGGCTGTCAGTGTATTACCTCGTGAAACTAGGGGCCTTTGAAACGCTACCGCCACCATGGTCGGTTTTTCCCACACCTAAGCGCCGGCCACAACCTGGCACTTACATTGATTAAGGGGGAGGCCGTGAAAAGAGCCAAAGGTTTCGTGATACTTGAATGAACAGATACTTCATTGCGATCATCGGGCGCGACCATCACAGTGATATAATCCTGAGTTGTAGGCGGCGTCGACCGTCCCGCAATCTTGTGATATTTCATGTAGACTTATGGGAGTCAGAATGCGAGGGAGAGGCCACCAGTGCTGTCGGAATCGTTTGCTGTGCCCCTCGGTCGTCTCCCTCCAAGGATTATGTAGTATTAGTAGGACCGCATTAGACCCAGACTCGGGACGGTACGCACACTGTTGGACGAGTAAGGGGACGGGATTCTTTCTGTAACAATACGGATTAGTCATGCAGACTAATAAGTCACGCGTCACAAGTGCCAGAACAGTGGTCTGTGCGCAGAGCGGCCAGACCTCAGCAGAGATACGGTCGTTGGCGATAGGTATAAAAGAAAAGACCGTAGCGTTATATGTCTCCCTAGGTCACTCAGAAAAAAGCACTGTATCACTTTCTTTTCTGAAGCGACTTCGTGAAACCCCTCGACTCTCCTTTAGGAAGTCATATTTTTGAAAGTTCCCAGCTTTTACTCTATCGTTCTATCTCTATCTCTCTCTCTCCGTCGACGGTACCTCAAGGCCTGGCCAGCTAAGGGAGAACCGCCGTCAACAAAATTCAACAAAACCCTTCAAACTCTATCAAAAACCCAACTACCTCCGAAAAAATGCGTACAAGTTGAAACAACTTCGGGTGTGAGCTGTGCTTCTAAGGTTGTAACTTACAACCTCAGAAGCGCAGCTCAACACCGAGCTCCAGTCGTCGACACCCCGTCGTCGCGCCAACAGTGAGCCATCGAACCCCCAAATCACTCCTATGCCCTCCACCCAAGGTGCGGAGAACTACCGAGAGTGTGACCTCACGCGTTCCTACCGTGATGCTCTTACTCTTCGAGATGTATCCGATGCCCCTTCGCGGGCCGGATCGATGTTGCCCAGCCCTGCTGGTGCCGATTCCCGTTCATCGATCGCGGCGATGTCGCTTCCAGGCGAATATCCGGATGAAGATACAGTTGACGACGAAGTCCCTTGGACTACAGTAACGCGTCGGCGCTCTCGCAGTTCGCCGCAACGCGCCTCGAGAGGTACCCGTACCTTACACGACGAGTTACAACTAGCAATCAGTACTGCTATGAAAAAGTTAGCTCCCGTTCAACGCCAAACTATTCATTTGCGAGAACCATCTGAAGCCTTAGCAAGGCAAACTGAGACAGAGTCAATTGATAGGGAGGACGCTCCCGCACTCGAGTCGCGATCCGCTTCTCCACTCACGTTGCAAAGATCGTGCGCGTCTCGGCGCGCATCGTTACACGCGGGCGTCAAGAAAATCTGCTTGCCGTAAACGTCGCGACGCGCACGGTTGCGCACCCTAAAACGAAAGCGAGGCGCTTGAGCAATTTTGGACGAGGCAGTAATACTTGTGGAACCTATGTTAAGAACATATTGCATCAAGGTTAGCGTCTGCAACCGAAAAGAAAAGAAAAAACTGTGCAACGCACCGTAAAAAGACATTGATTTCCAGTGACGGCCGCATATACATGGAGAATTGCTCACAGGGCCAAACAATCCCTTCTGTCGTGTCGACATCACTACACCTCCGACTCTCCAATCTTTATGTGGCACTACGGTACGATCGACAATCCGATTCCTTTGTGATTCTGACTTCCGGAAGCACATTCCCTAGAGTTGCTGGCTAGAATGAGAAGACGGAAGATGTTGTTTTATTTGTATTTGTATCTGTACTTATTGTCCAAACAGGATAGGGGCTGGAATTATGAATCGGGCCAGGTATTCTTGCAGGTTGGAATATAGTAGCATCATTCCGTCATGTCCAGAGACATAGAAAAGACCGTGGATGGGGATGTTTGCATTCCTATTGTCATTCAACTTCCCAAACACTTCACTATGCAAGCACCTCTCTTTCCAGCTCCCGGCATAGTCTTGAATCTCCTCGACTGGAGTAATGCCATTCTCCATGCTACAGTACACTGTTCAGTCATTGAGGCAGCATATATGAAGTCGCATTCCCCCTTGCAACACGAGTACATCCGCCTCATGGTCAGACTCACTGGCACCCCTGGTCAGGAACCTATCAATGACCCGATCGTGATCCGGATTGAACGCAACATCCGTGGCAATGGACTGCCTGGCTGGATTGGCCTGTGGGGCACAGCGGACGACACCGTCATGTTTCTTGGTGCACAAGCCTCCTCGGACCACCGTCTTCACAGCCTCAGGTGGGAGGGGGTTGCAGCCCCTCCACTACTCCACATCCTCGCACTCATCCTCGACATCAAGCGCACGTTAACTTCATATTGCCTGGCGAAGACATCTTGTTATCCATTCGCCAAGGCAATCTTTGTATCAATCAACAACATGTATTCTTACAACGCGCTGCTTGAAGAAGATCTCCCACGGT
Source organism: Leccinum arenicola (assembly GCA_038092295.1). Lineage (NCBI taxonomy): Eukaryota > Fungi > Basidiomycota > Agaricomycetes > Boletales > Boletaceae > Leccinum > Leccinum arenicola. Next base: position 18,322 of record JBBPQC010000434.1, read on the forward strand.
GGTACTCCAAAGAGTGCTACCTACTTGGCATCATCTCAGCTGGTTCGAGGAGGGCTCAGCGGGCCGCAGAGAGGGCCACACAAGACTTTAGATCTATCACGGCATTCTTTCAAGGTGAGCTTCATTGAATGCTTGCGCATTTTTGGTATTTTGACTGAATGTACTCACTGGCCGTAGGAGGAGCATGATACAAAAAGCTAATAAAGGGGTGATGGAATGTGGGGGCCTGCGCGTTGCCGAGGAACGAGGCGGGCGCATAATCAGTCTCAAACGATGAATCGCTCTGTCAGCTTGAGAATTGAAGAAGATCCTAGGAACCGAGTCTCGTACCAGTAGTCACCGTGAATTCAGATGCATTTTGTCTGTTCCGAGCGGGAATTCATACTTTAATTGAAGCTTCCTAGTCGCTGACGAGCCCCGAGCCGTCTTTGCTTGGGCGTTTTCTGTGGGAAATTGAGACTAACAAGTGGTGGGAAAACAGTCCTGTAGCTTGAAATTTGCTCAATATGAATTACCCCCTGACTCTGACCCGATCCTCGTCGCTCGAAGCTGCCGAATTCCGTAGCTCGCTCATACCCCTTCTGCTATGGCGTAACAAGTGCACAAAAATTCCCACCGCGTTCCGCGCTGCGCTCACCGCGCACTACGTTGCGCCCATCGCGCGCACACCACACTGTACACCGCATTCATTGTTGCGCGTGCCGCGTTCTTACTTAATTGCAGGGTATTCACCGTGCGCATGGTTGTGTACACCGCGTTCTGATTTTATTTGTATTCGTACTAGTAGTGTCTATCTAGGTCTATCTAGTACTGTTACATAGAGAACTGCAGGGTACAGATAACCCACACGGGTACCTGTGCCCTACCCCGCTGAAACCGTCCCCATACCTGCTGCGGAGGTGTGCTGCATTGATAGGTAAGAGCACGAGTACGGGTGTGGGTCAGCTTTTGCCAACCCGTGGCTAACCCGCCACCCGTGAGGTACTGCACGCACACCGTGCGGGCGTTGTGTCCGAGTTGTTCATTGTCGCGTCGACACGTTGTGGTGCCACATTGCGTCGTTTGTCGGGCGTTGTCGACGTCACGTCGGCGTGTCGTGGTGGTGCCAGCACGACACACCGTCGTGTCGTTGACTCGTTGCACATTGTTGTCGTTGTTTGACTCGTCGTATTCATCGACGTTGACGTCACGTCGTCGTGTCGTTGCATTATTTTTGTTATCATGTTCGTTGACGTCATCAGTCCTCATCGCGTCGTCGTCATCGTCGTGTCATCACGTTCGTCGTCGTCACGTGTCTTCGACGCAGTCCGCTGACGGTGTGGACGAGGTCTGGCGGAGGGTGAGGGACAGAGAGAGGGAGGGATGTACGCACGCATGCCACATGTTGTCGTCACGTCATTGCCGCGTCGACGTCGGCGTGGACGAGGTCTGGCGGAGGGTGGAAGGACAGAGAGAGGGAAGGACGCATGCACGCACGCCACGTCGTCATCGCGTTCGTCGCGTTCGTTGCCGTCGGCAAGGTATGGGGCGGGCGTGAGGGTGAGCGAGGGAGAGGGAGAGGTGAACACGCACCGTGTCATCCAAGTCGCGTTTGTCGTGGCGTCACGTTGAGGGGCATGGTG